>SJJU01004644.1:0-38974 GCA_012932125.1 Conopomorpha cramerella | reverse complement strand
TTAATATTCTCATTGATTTCTATAATCATTGGGGGAGACCCTCTTCCAGCAGTGTACAAAATGTGGCTAATGAATTAACAAAACGATGAATGAACAATGACGTTTTCGTATGAACTTGTACGTATTCAACTAGAATTTCTTATTTGAAGCATACCATTTTACGGTACCTAAGACGTTAAAATTAAAACCCCTTCTATAATACAAAAAGATTCACTGTTAAATAATGCTCTTAAATAGAAAAGAATTGCAAGCTTTAATACCGACTTATCATGTAATAATATACACTTAAGTAAGATCAAAGGAATAGACAAAAAAAACACAATACTTTGAACACTAGGTCACGTACTAGACGATGATTCTTATGTTCTCTTTATTACTTTTTCCATGAGAACCTTTGACCCTATACGAGTGTTTTATTCGTAATATTCTGTAATAACCCGAGAGTTGGTTCCTACCTTGGCCAGCGAATAAGTTTGACAATACAGGGGTAATGCGGCGAGTGTCTTTGGCACTCCGCGATGGCGACGACGTCTTGCTGAGACATCTTTTATTTTATATTGATTCGTGTTGTATTATAATTCATAATCAGCCACATAACGTCCACTGCTGGACGAGGGCCTCCCCCAATGAGATCCGTCATTTGGGGTGAAATGCCAGTAATCGCCACGCTTGGCAGGCGGGTTGGCGATCGCAGTTGTGTTGTGGTTTAACTCACAGAGAGCGCTGCTGCCCATTCTCTGGAGAGCTCCCTCGGTCGCCTCTTACGACCCCCATGACGGGAAAAGTTGGGCTGGGGTGGTGACACATGTATTCTATTTGCCGTCACCACACGGCTTGTAATTGTAATTGCACACTTTTAATCACAAAGTGGGTAGGCAGAGGCACTTGCTGAGGAAACGTCCACGGCTCACCAATTAGGTTACCTAGAGGATATCGCTCTGAGTGATAAGGTCGCCATTTGCAATTTTACCATTGTTAGTTTTACATTTTGTAATGTACAGTGTGCAATAAAGTGTTTATTCATTCATTCATTCAAGTGTATTTAACCCAACGTGACGGGGGGTGAGCCCATCGCCGTTAAAGGATTCATAACACCTTGTGGTGTGCCGGTTTCATCACGATGTGTGTCCTTCACTGTACGAGCGTTGCGTTGCGTACATAGGCTCTGAAAAAGAGCTCCATTGGTACGTTCGATAACCGGACTCGGATAATGCTTTACTGATGAGCTGAGGCATTTGTTGAGTGGTCTGGGTGTTTTATTTATTTATGTATATCAGTCTATGACACCCATAGAACAGGGTCTAGGATACCCTGTTTGGATTCAAATTGAAAGTACGGAACGTAGAAAAAAATATTACTTTACGTAATACTGAATAATCATATTTTAATGAAACGCGCACAGACATTATAATAAGGTCGAGTAAAAAAGAGTGATTATTTTCGCGTCTATATACCCGGTGAACAATATTGAGTTATACTGAACAATATTCTTAATTTCGAAATTCGAGCATAATACCTAGTAAAACGCACAGGTATATACATACGTATAGAAAATAGCGCTCTGTCTATATAATTAGAGGCGTCAATAAAACATACTAATAGGCACTCATCATAGTACTGTAAGGCCGATTCGACTGTCGAAGGTCGAGCGCGCTATTTTTATGTTTAGGTTCAAATGAACGTAATGTGTAATTATAGTTGTATGTATGTTATATACATTAGATTAACCGACCTCAGAAAGGAGGAGGTTCTCGATTCGACGGTATTTTTTTAAGTTTGTTACCTCGAAATCTTTGAAAATTAGATTAAAAAAAAAAAAGAAATTCTGAGAAGTATGGTAACTGGTATTCAGGGTGAGCCCATCGCCGTTATAGGGATCACACACCTTGTGGTGTGGCGGGTTTCATTACGATGTTGTCCTTCACCGTACAAGCGGTATTGTACATGTCCAGTAGCCGGACTCGAATCCGCGACGTCCCGGTTACAAGTCAAGCAAGATGGTGGTCAAACGCTTGTTCATAATGTAAAAAAAAGTATCCGACCTACTGGACCATAGACGCTTATATGAAGAGGTACTTTTTTTTAGTTTTTCACATGTTCTTTGGATTTTTTTTGTTGTTGTCATGAGCTGAGTTTCTCCAACGCTTTTGATTTTGACCTTGTATAAGTGACTTACACTCATTGAATATATTTTTTTCATCATCATCATCATCATCAGCTCATACTTGTCCATAGCTGGACATAAGCCTTTTCAATTGCACGCCACTGTGATTTGTTTCCGGCTTCTCGCATCCAGCTTCTAGCCGATTTTTAATGGAACAAAATTCGATCCATCATTAATACATTGACGTATACAGTATCTAGCAGCCTTTGTCAGAAGTTGAGAACTGGCCCCGTACCACGAGGTCCTAATTATTCCTAAGGTTCCTATTACGATGTACGACAGAGACAGTGTTATACCACTCGTCTAGCGCTATCCCTCTCACACAACAAGAACAATGTTGCTATTAAGACTTCATGGTACGGGGACTGATTCAGTTATATGAGACTCGTTTTTATTTTTTTATATATGTAATTAGTAATAGTCTACGAGGCAGAGTTGTTCAATGAATCACGGTTAGTAATTGGAGTCATAGATATATATTTTTTTTCGCCATCCATTCATGCGGATCTCGATCAATTTTTGTCTTGCGATGATACAAAGGATATTGTATTATTATGACTTATGATTTATTGACTACATTCAATTAAAAAAAAAAGTAAATACAAAAAGTATGCTTGGGGTTTTAGATGCAAAACTTTATGAATAAAATAATTTCTGATGTTATTTATTATGTGCTGTACTGCCTGATGTTATTTACGTTTTTATTTTATAATCATGATTAAGTATGATTATCCCGTTCCCGTGGGGATTTCGGTATCATGGAATATATAGTTGCGTTCTGATATTAGAAGACTCTTTGTCGATTTAATCTAACAAAACATATATATTTAAAATATCACAGCCAAATTCAATACCTAATAAGAGTGTAGCCTGGAGTCTTCAATTCACGGGTTAATACCTAATGAACAAGCGTGCTACATCTTAAACCACACCGCTGCTTGACATCAGACAGGATGTTAGTCAAACGCTTGTTCACGGAGCATTAAAAAAAATTAAGTTGTGGACTCCTCGAAATCTAAATGAGCGGTAAGTTCTTTTTCTTCTTTATCAATTTCTTCAGACCGACTTCAACCCGCCCGCACGTTTTGGAGTTTTGCCGTCATCACACCCTGACTTCATTCACTAATTTGCCATGGCCATTCCTGGCCACCTTTGAAATATTTGCTTTCCAACAAATAAAATCACATAATCATCATAAACGACCAAGTTATCCGCGAACAAACATAAAAAAACATACCTATACGTAGTGTAAAAGGACTCCGATCAATGTCTTAGAAACGTTGATAGAAAAAATGTTCACCTCCCGAGGCAAAAATTTGTCTATTTTGTATGGAGATGTAAAAAATTTTTGTTCATTTCCCCGCATTATCGCCATAGTAAAAGTTGTTCATATTGACGAGCCCAACAACGTTTCTAAAAGCCTCGCTCGGGGTCCTTTTACACGCAGTATGCAGTGAATTGATTATTACTCCTTTTTAGAAGTAATTGTAATCCTTAACATTGTGAAATGCAATAAAGAATTGAGTATTGAAGTCGCTTTAAAACAAATGTTTGCCGGGACAGCTTATATTACATAGCCGTACTGGAATGACAACAATTCACCGTGTTAGAAAAAGTGGGATCAGATCATGACCGTGATGTCATTCCATATAGTGTTTATCGTACTGTCAAGCACACAATACCCCCTGATTCGGCAAGGGCCTTTGATTGATTTCATAACGATTTTATATATGTATGTGACATGTATGAGAGGTTGATATTCGTTAACGATATACGTATTTTTGTGACGAAATGTAACATTGCCTTCTTAGGTTTCGAGTGTTTGTTTGTACTCGAGTAAGTACCTATTCATTGAACTTATACAAACACTTTTAAGTGAAATTTATATGTATCTATAACTAGCTGTCCCCGGCAAACATTTGTTTTGCCATACAAAGATGTCTTTGTACCCCTTGTATTGGGACAAATACTACTGGTAGACGCATAAAAAAAAGATAGTAGCCGATTCTCAGACCTACTGAATACGCATAAAAAAATCGTAAAAAGAGGTATAGGCGTCTCGGAGGAGGACGGGACAACTAACATTGTGACATGGAAATGTTATATATTAGACTAGCTGTCCCCGGCAAACATTTGTTTTGCCATAGAAAGTCGCTTTTGTACCCCGTGTATTGGAAGAAATGGACCTTTTAAACGTTCACTGGACTTCCACGTGTAATTCAAGACCAAAATTAGCCAAATCGGTCCAGCCGTTCTCGAGTTTTAGCGAGACTAACGAACATCAATTCATTTTTACATAATAGAGAAGAGACTAGCTGACATGGAAACATTATCTGGCCAATATACATCTTTTACAACACTGTTTTTTTTAATTAAAAGTAGCCTATGTCCTTCCTTAGGGACTAAACTAACTGTATTCCACATTTAATTTGACAGGAAACAAAATAGTAGTCTTTCTCAATTCGACCGCGCATAACTGTTTGTTCGCGTATAAATTCGTCGTTTATGAACCAATTTTGATGATTATTTTTTTGTTGAAAAGAAGATATTTACGAAATACGAAGATACGAAACTTTAAAATAATGTGTGGGCGGGCGGTTACTGGTTGATTCTCTTTTCTTTAACATTATCGTGCTGAAATAGTCAGAAAATATCTTATTCTAGAGACGTATGAATGAATGAACACTTTATTGTATACTAAGATATTACATATAAGGACAATAATGACAATGGTAAGGTTACAAAAAGCGACCTTATCGCTGAAAGCGATTTCTTCCAGGTTACCTGTTTCGTTAACATTAAAGATACAAGGAAATAAAATGGCAGGTACATACGTCAGGATACGAGACGTACCCATTATTCTAACATAAATTTTGCTATCGAATACACTTTAATTACAGCACAGATTTTATCTGTTCTCACTCTCTATTACCTTTACAAATAAACTACATACCTCCCAACCATATCTACCAATCAGCCGATATAAAGACCTTAAGTATAACTATAACAATACAAGTAGGTACCTACCTACTTACACTTATTTAACCAGCTCGTACCACTCAATTTGTCTATCTAATAAATTACTTACTGCACAAATAAAATCAACGCAATCCTATTACCATCGACTTATATTACCGACATCAATAACTCACGGTGAAATACTTTCACCCCATCAATTATTCGCTCCGAAATTGTCCCATTATGTCTGAGTACCGTCAGCGTAACAATCGATCACGGAATGTGTAGTAACATTGGCGAGTAAGTGTAAGACTCTTGTCACACTAATAATGGGTCAGGTGACCGTACGTAAAATGTCCCGGGATATTTTATATTTGTGTGTCTTTTTAATTTTAACATTTTCACATGTTTTATACAGATGTTCACCGCAGTTGTAATTTCTAGTATATTTCTGTATATAGTGTGCTCCATCGTAGACCACATCGCTGCTTAACATCAGGTAGGATGGTGGTCAAACGCTTGTTCATAGTGATTAAAAAAAAAAAAAAATCTGTCCAATAAATAAATGACCGAACGTTTGACCACCATCCTGCCTAATATTAAGCAGCGATGTGGTTTACGATGGAGCGCACTTCTTTATCAGGTACCTATTTACTCGTGAGTTGAAGACTTCCAGACTGTACTGCGCGGAAAACACAGACTCCGGGACAAGCCTTTCCACATCCTGGTGGTTCGCACACACAATATAACTAATTAATTATTACTATTTATCCTGTGTCAGTAAAACGTCAATAAGGTAGAGTTTTTTTATATCCTTGGCTGACTGTACACGTTACAGCTTTAGATACAATCAAGGACTGCGATTTTTTTACAACACAGCCGTTTAAAAACGGTCCGAAGTGTCAGGCACTGTCCTCGATAATACATTGGTATTATTTTAGTGTAATCCATTTCCAAGAGTCTGCGCTCTAATCACTAATCGCATTCCACTGTACAAAACACTGAGTAGTACCACACAGTATGGGTTTAGGCTTAGCTAATGGATGCTAGGAACCGATATAACGTGAGCTCTCTAATGTTGGTAAATAAACTTAATTAGAGCTCAAGTATGTTTGTTTACAAACAGTGTCCATTTCAATAGTATTACACAATGACAAAAGAAACCTTGCACAACTTCTTAAATGGTACGCTCTTCATGTAGAGACAGCAATGAAAGTGAAATTGGAGCAGTGTTGCCATGTACGCAATTCGAATAGTGTTTTTTTTAACCGACTTCAAAAAAGAGAGGTTCTCAATTCGCCAGTATTTTTTGTATGTTTGTTACGTCAGAACTTTCGCCTGGGTGAACCGATTGGGATGTTTTTTTTTTTATTTGAAAGCTGGTGCTTCCCGTTTGATCCCATAGAAATTTGGTCCAGTTCCGACAATGGCATCTATGTCAAATTTTACTGGTTGGTCTTTTTTTTTCTTTATTTTATTAAATGATGGGCAAGGAGTATCTAGTGAGTTCTTCTCCTCCAATGACGATTACCAAGTTTTCAGTTGCTTCAATATTTATAACTTATTTTATGTAACACTCCCACTCCCAATGATAAATAAAAAAAAAATGGTTTTGGTTACATGATATTAAATTGTAGAAATAATTTTTACGTTAAGCCTTTAGTAGCTACTAACACGCTACTTAACTTCACACGAAATCTACTGAACGGATTTCAATTAAACTTTCTAACTTTATTTCTTATACATTAAATAATGAACAGGCTTTATTTTATTACGCATATAAAATTATAAAATGACATAAGCATATCTCTCAAAGTCTATTAAAATATAGCGTTGGACCTTGGACTAACAACATATTTGTTTAACAAAATTACACGTTAAAACTCTTCCAAGCACATTACTTTTTCCAGGCACCCTTAATTGTTTTGCTATCGCTACCCGATTGGTTCCGCAGAGTACCTAACCTTATCCCACATAACAATAATGCTGCAGATCATTTCTTCGACGGCAGAACATTCCTGCAATCATTTGTGGGCATTACTTATGTATAGTGGCGGTCAAAAAGCTATTCCAAAAATAATATCATGTACTTCTAAAAAAAAAGGTTATACTGCGTGTAAAAGGACCCCGAGCAATGGTCTTAAAATCGTCGTTTGGCTCAACAAGTTTTACTATGGCGACAATGAGGGGAAATGAAAAACATTTTTAATGATCATACAACATGTCATCTAACGAGAAAAAAATAATGTTTCATTTCTCCGCATTACCGCCACAGTAAAAGTTGTTAATATTGGCGAGCCAAGCAACGTTTCTAAGACCATTGCTCGGGATTCTTTTATTGAATTGTTTGTCATTACTGAAAAAGATGTTTATAGGATCTTTTTCTGATTACGATACTATTTAAAACTCATAAATAATGCACCAAATGTGCGATGTTTTAGTACTCGGACGTCAGTATAGTGGAATGATCTGTTGGCGGCGAGTATAGCACATGCCAAAGGAATGCTTAGCATAAGTAGCGGTCCCACATTGTGTTTTAATGCTCCAATACTCGAACTCGTCGGAAAACTGTGCCTTTGACGTGCTCATTACTGAAAAGATTCATCTATGGGCAAAGAATAATCGCTAAATCAACACATATTTACGGGGGGATGAAAATCTTACTTCTTACTAATATTATAAATGGGAAAGTGAGTTTGTTTGTTACTACTGAACCGATTGATTTGAAATTTTGCAGACGTATAGTTAGAAGTTAAATAATAGGGTACTTTTTATCCCGGAAAAATTGATATTCTCGAGGGAAAACAAAAATATTCCTTTATACCGCAATATAACCGAAGTCCACGTAGGCGAAGCCGCGGGCGGAAAGTTCGTTACCAATAAATGCGTTTAACATACACTGGCAGCCGTATGTCACCATCCCAGCGCAAGTTTCCCCGTCTCTTAGGTCTTAAGAAGTGATCGAGGAAGCTCTCCAAAAAATGGGCAGCAGCGCTCTCTGTGTGTTAAATCACTGGGATCGCCAACCCGCCCGCCAAGCGTGGCGATTATTGGCATTTCACCCCAAATGACAGAAATCATTGGAGGAGTCCCTAGTCCAGCAGTGGTCGTTATGTGACTGATGATGACACGGGAAGATCAGCGTTAAAGCTTTTAACCTTTTCCTGCTTCATTTACGTAGAATCTGGAGTTATTCAAGTCACGGATACCTAATGAACAATTGTGCTCCATCGAAGACCACATCAGGCAGGATGGTGGGCATCATCATCATCATCATCATCAGCCCATATTTTCCCACTGCTGGACATAGGCGGTCATAAACTACACACATCAAAAGTGTCTAGGAATCCCAAGTACATTTTAGAAGATTGCAATCAAGAATATATTTTATAAAAAACTGAATTCATTCATAATTTATTCCAAATGTGGCGTTAAGTCATTGATGCAGGCATGGGGAATTAGGTAGGAGACCAATCCAGAAGATAAGATTTGATTTAAAATTAGATATTTTAGAGCTAAAAATGTTCTTGATCCCTAGACACTTTTGATGTGTGTACGTTTATAATGAAATCCATGGAGCGTAAAATGGTCTATCAGTTTCGATGACGCTTCCTGTGTCACTAAAACATCAATAAGGTAGAGTTGGTATACTGTGACAAGTGAACAATGAACCTTAATGTTTAATGACATTCATATAAGTTTCAACCTTAGGGTGGTAGAGCAGATTCTTGGCCGACTGTACATGCGGTATTAAGTAATGTATACGGAGTTTTTTTTTTGCTTGTCAATCTAGTAAATAGCCGTTGAGTTATGTATTAAAAAGTACCTACCTAGCGTTTGACAGTCGTTTCACATTTTACCCGACAATATGAGCGATCTCGCAAATATTCCATTTAGCTCATTTGAAAACATCGTGACCAAAGCTCTATTAGTACTAAAAGCCACTTACGCAAAATTGATATGGTGCTACGCGGGCTAAGTACGTACCAGTTTCAGGGTTCTTATGGCTTAGTTGTACTGTTTTTTAAGCTAAAGTTTTGCTGGAACACTTATCGTTGCTATTTTACGCAATAATATTGTGTAAAATAGCGGTCGGCGCCAACTACGCACGTGTATATGTACAATAAATATAAACCTTCCTAACGTTATATCTATTGAGTCTAACTCTACATAGAGTTATGGCTAATATCAGTAAAAAACGGTTTTTGTAATGCGAGTGTGTCAGACCTCGTTTTTGGTAGTTTATTAATTGAGAGTCCGAAATCGTAAAAACGTCTAAGGGAATTGACATTTCATCATCATCATCAGCCACATGACGTCTACTGCTGAACGAGGGCCTCCCCCAATGAGTTTCATGATCATTTTATGCCAATATGCGCCACGCATGCTTGCGGCTTGGCAGGCGGGTTGCGCGCTGCTACCCGTCTTCTGGAGTGTTCTTAAGACCCCTAAGACGGGAAAAGTTAAAGCCGTTACTACACGACCTTTCATAAAACCGACTTCGGACTCGATGTACTTAGAAAAACTACTGGTAAATGGTCGTAATTTAGTACATAACCCGTTAGAAATCGAACAAAGTCTACCAGTACGTACAAAAAAGTGTACCCAAAGATTGAAACAAAATGTGCCCCAAATTGTAAATACATATGCCAATTCAATAATTTAAAGAAAGTGCCGACAGTCAATTGAATGAAAATAATGTAGGAACTAAGTAGATATGTACGTGAAACCTAAAAGCTTACGTTGTATAATCTAGATTTCTAAAATATCTAGGTGCCTAACTCATACAGACCAACAATTTTTTTTGGCGCGCGGTTACTGAGTTATTTAGTGTGATTTCTACCCATTCGTGTATTTCTTCCTTTTTATTTGATTTGAGTTCAATATTTATGCTTGTGTTATGGGAATGGTTGACAACATCGATCAGAACAGTAATGGATACGCTTTAAATTGGAGTCAAATTTTAGAGCCACACGCCAAAAGATCCTTGTCGAAACGTACGTAGTTCAGTGCCACTTTTTTTTTAATATAAAGCACACGAAAGTTACTTGTTAATTATGTTGTAGTCATTTAACATAATAATATCTCAACGGTAAATAACTCAGGTGTTTAATTTTGACTGACACTACAATTTTGGTTTGCGAAAGATTGATTGCTTTTGCAATTTTTTTTTATTAATCTGACCTTAAATTATAATTTTCTATGTGAACACGTGTAGACGTCTCGTATGCAAATGTGCCGACAAATTTATTTTATAATATATGACATACAAATTTGTAGAGTAATATATTATCATCACAGGAAAAAACATAAGGATTTGTTGACATAAATAAATTAATGTACGCATTTGGATAATTTTTTTAGAGAAAAGTTTTTAACTTTTAGTTTGTTAACCCGCCAAACCACTAAAAAAGTTCAATATTAATTTCCAAAGTGGAAAGAGAGAAACACTTGCTAAGGAAAAATGGATGCGTGGTACAAAATAATGTGCCCAGAAAAAGTATGGTAAATATTTGATACGAACGATAAAGCACACTTGCTTTATCCTAGACCACATCGCAGCTTAACATCAGGTAGGATGGTGGTCAAACGCCTGTTCACTGTGATGTAAAAAAATCTAATAGTTTCAGTGGTCCTTGAATCTGTGTAAGTGTGAGTGAAGACGATGTTCGATTCTGTATGGTTTTCCCCAGGATAATTTCAACTGGACTGATGCTGAAGCAGTCGCGGAGGACGGAACGGCGGGACGCCATCTAGTAAAGTCCCTTTGTACTATAGAACTTAGAAAGTATGTAATCTCAACCAGGGCACTTCCAGAACCTAAAATGAATCTCCACGAGAGCTCATGGCACGACGGAACCTGTCCAACGACACTCCAGCGACGAGTGTCCGCTCTGCGCCCGCGCAGGCTGCGAATTAATAATCTCGCGCACGTGCGTCAAGAGATATGCGCTTTCGGTGCCCCGGGTGTGGACATGGGGTGTGCTGAAGAGGTTAAAAAATTACTTACTGTATACCATAAAATAATCAAGGAATTGCAGTTAAATGCAGAAAAAACATAGATGAGAGGTTGAAGCACAAGAGTTATGTCAGAATTAGTTTCCCTTTCTCCCAACTGCTTGCCATGTTGTGACGTCATGTACGTATAAGAAGCACCTCCAGGACTATCCGTGTAAGTGTTTCTTGCGCTGCTCATATACAAGCCACGGGTGTACAAAAACATAATAGGCAAGCTTGCTCTATCTTAAGCCATATCGTTTAACACTAGGTGGTCAAACGTTTCCTAAAAGAATACACTCGTCAAAAGAATGAAAAAAAAAATCCTAAGTAAATCAGACAATGCAAAATCAAATACGAAACATTCCAACACCAGCTCATACGATTGTCATAATAATCTCGCTGTCGAAACTCACCAAGCCCTCACCGCAGAATTCCCAGCGCTTATAAATGCAAATATTATAAAATATTTACTCAACGTGGTCGTCGCAACAGCGTAGCCGGAGGCGGCCGCCATCGCCCCGGCGACAGTAAAGGAAATACAATCGCTAACACGCCTCTACCACAACCTTCGATTATCCTCGCGCTTGTATGATAATGAGAAGGAAAGACGACTGAAGCGGACAATATCTCAATCCGATTTCTTTTAGCTTTAAAAAAAGATTCAGTCTTTCAACATGGCAGTATATAAAAATGTGGTATGCGATACTCAAAAGTAGGTATGGCATGTACCTTATCATTGTCCTAAGACAACAGGGCTTTAGCCCTTTTTTAGGGAGTAGGAAGTCGTTATTTCTATGTAACAACTATTGTCATATACACAAATTGTAGTATGACTTACATATGTAAGAATTCTTTTTGGAATAAATATTTTATTATTATTGAGAAAAAAAAAATAAGAACTAAGTAATAATTTTATGTCGAAATAAAACAAAGAGAAAATGTTACAGCTGCTTAAATACATTGCAGCGATAAATAAGCGGTAGGCTCAATAAATCAGTGCGAACATAACGCAAGTCCCACTAGAGTAGAGTACTTCAACAAAATAAACACGAAAGCTATTGCTGGCCAGTTGGAAAAGAGGAACAAAAAAAAAACCTTGAGGCTTTAGAGTTTGATAAATGAAAGATAACTCAATCTCGCAGGATGTGGACACACTAACAAGGAGCGTGTGTAGCCGGCTTCACTGTCAATTAACCTTCCCTCGTCACAATTGGAGGCGTGTTTCTCATCACAAGTGTTACTTTTGTGTGGGGTTAGTTGTATGGCGCGTACGCAGGCATCGGCCATGTCATCGCCTCATTGATACTGCTCATTAGTTGGAGTCTCTCGCCTTAACCTAACCTCATCTGCTTACTGATACGGCGACTTGTTTTGTTTCAGACGTGTTAGTGTGTGGTCATTTAGTATTGGACGATTTTATCACACAGGGAATGGACTCTGATTCGTCTTTAGAGTGTACATTACTGAAGACAAGATAAGTATTTGTTTGCGTTCTTTTTATGTCTGTTCCAAACAAATTAGTAGTTACTTGCAACTTTACAGAATTCTTCGTCATACAATGATCCGGCTTTCATTCTTTGTCGATGTTTCTCGTCTCTGTAAAGCAGAGATTCTTGTGAATCGATCGCCCTGATATCATTATCGAGAAGATTATGGCATTCTTCGTCGTTCTTCTTGGATGCACTTTTAAATTTAGAAATGGAATAAACAACAATCATCTTGGAGAATAAATAAAGATTCGCTGCAATTAAGACTACAGCTATGACCCACAAAATAGAATCTATCGGCGACCAGTCATCGTCGTACGAAATTGCGTAGTTAGTTCTAAATACCTTAGGTGTTTCAATCAGTGTATCATCTTTGAATTCAAACTGATTTACCAGAATACTTCCATTTACCTCATTGATCAGCCTGTGAAACGCTGTTTTCCCCAGCCAATTAGCAAGTTTGTTTTTTCCTAACTGGCGTAATCTGTGTTCCACTATAACATGTGATTTTCTTACGTCGTCATTAAATATAATCTTGGCCCAGTGCAATAAGCTGGCATAGCAAGACGTAACTGCCTTCTCATTGGCGGAAATCTTAGGGAATTCGTAAGAAGATGATTTCAAACTGACTACAAGTTTCGTGCACTCCTCAACGGTCAAAGAATTCGTTAGGTACTGAATCTCTGGTACACTTAAAATCATTTTCAGAACTGAAAAGCGTAGCGTATAGTAACAAAATCGCGTATTCAAAATTTCTCGTTCTGATTTTTCAATCAGCAATTTCTCCACAACACAATCAATGTCATTCCAAATCTTAAAATTTGATAATACTGACATTTTTATTCATAATCTCGTTTTAGCCAAAACTACACGATTTTTTCCATTTCTCCTGTGATTTCAATTAATTTGCGTAAAACACTGAATTAAACATTATTTAGCTGTGACTTGACTTTTGACTCTTTTCTTTGCACACAAACAAACATTGGAATTAAAACTCAATGACCGTGTCTAAGGCATAGGTAGGCTACGCCTATACAAACAAAGTTTAACAAAAGAAATTACTTACCAGTTACGTATGTAGGTACGTTACCTGTACACCAAGCTATTATGATACTATTTTTTACGGTATTTTCAATGGTACGTATTTATCGGCTTGTTTAAAGCATTTTGGTACAATTGTTATCAACATTATTATATTATCAATGCAATTTATACTTAACATACCATTGGATTTCAGGAAAATTTAACGCACAACATATTACATTAATTCAGAATTAGATTTTGATCTATCGCAGACTAAAACTAATGTTATATCTCAAATATCCCATTTTTTAAGTATGTACTTATATAAAAGTGCTGTTACTATTGCGGCAGGTTCTTTTAACGTAACTATGATAAGTATAGAGTTGTTAAACTAAATGGCCGAAAATCGTATTAAGTCTGAAAGACGATTAAATAAGTTTTTAAATCTAGAAATGACACATACCTTTTGGTCTCCAAACCGCATCTGTCTTCTCGCATTCCTGGCGACGTTCATCCGGCACAGGAAGACCCGGTCCTCGCCATCAGCCGGTGTCCTCGCCAGCTCCGTCCTCACCGCCTGTTGGTCCTGCTTGTCTATCACGTCGTATACGCTGTCTCCGTGGATCAGCAGGTCCTCCTGGTGGTGAGATTTTGGTTAGTGATGATTGATTTCTTTGTTGGTGTCATTGGTAATGGAATTGGGACTGATGCTACCGACTATTTCATTAAATATGAGAGGTGCCAATACAAAATTCTTGATATCTTTAGCTATGTTTGGGGTCTGATGACTGTATGAGGTTAATTATGGACATGATTACTTTTGTTTCAGAAAGGTAGCCTATGTACCTATGAAACTTTTCCTGACACCAAATCGCACCATCCCTGAATAAAGTAGCTAAAAATGAGAGTTCAGCAACGGACAGTTAGAGAAAATAATAATTAACGCTGACACCGCAAAGTCCCGGATTTGCTTCAATCTCGATGATCTAGAGGCGCCATTGGTGGTACGGTACTGCAACGACCTATACCAGATACGCTAGACCATTCTAAGCTGAACTTTTCGGTTCAACATATTCCATGCAAAGGAGGGTTCAGGCGGTAAGACTATCTGTTAATGTACAACTGTCCTCAGTCGATTACGGAACACGGAGATGTACAATTTGTCGCCAACCAACAAACGCTTTTGTTTTTAAAAAGGCGTATACTTTGAGGGAAATTACTTCGGCATTTGCATCAGAGTGGCGACCGCAGAAGTGTATTATTTTAATAGCAGCGAGCGGCGCATCTACAGATGTCTTCTTGTCTTTATACAGAATACAGAAATATAGGTCTCTCGGGCTTCTTACATACGGAAAGATTCGAAAGAAACTAGTCCAAGATCTGTATTTTATTATTTTTGCAAACATAAATAAATAAGAATACAATACCGAGATCTAATTTATCATGAGTTGAGAAACCCGGACCATACACTACTTTGTTAGGTTTTAAGCTGTGTCTTACTCTAATGCAAGTGTCAAAAAGAGACAAATATACCTCAAGTATTGGGCTGCTCTTTTGACACTATGAGAAGTCATTTTTCGTGATTTACTTTAAAAGCATTACATTAAAACAAAAGGTTAAACTGAAAGCTTATCATATCACCACACTATCGGTTGGTCCATAGGTAGGTTACACTTCACATTCAACATTATTCCATTCCATAATGCTGCCTTCATCTCCACTAATACCATAGGAAACATCGTGATCAGATCACCCGACCCGCTCACAAGACATAACATTACTGTTACCTCAATTAATACAATTACCTCTCATGTAAACTACGCAAATAGAAAATCCATCATCGAAAGCAAAACATTCTTAGCTAACGTTCGCCCAACGGCGAAATGAAACGTTGGAAAAAGCCCCGGCAGACGGGTAAATATGCATTTTCAATTAAATCAGAGGTTAATATAATTAATTCATAGGTCGGGTGAGCCCTGAGCCCGGGGGTAGGCCCGCGAGTGATGGGTGTGTGACGTTGCAACCCCGCCCCTTGCCGGCTAACATAAGACATAATAGCGAAACGCGTGTACTGTAAGACTACTCTTGCAAAACTCTATAGTGGGACAAGAAAAAAAAATGTTTTCGTTGTAGTTTGTGTTTTTGCGCCAAATCGGTTTCGTTTGTTTGTACCCTGTTTTGTTCCGATTTTCAAATTTAAAATAAGAGAATTGAACTGGTTTTCTACCAGTACAATTTTCTCCCCACGGGTACAAAGCCAGAGGTACTAGTGAAACTGGGTATGTCCCATTTGTTCTATACAACAATTATTTTTCTCCCACTTTTCTTAGAGAAAGAAGAGAACGAACAAACTAATGTTGTTCAATAACATCGTGTTCTATAGAACAAATGGGACTTGCCCGTGAAACTATCTCGTCAAATCCACAATGAAGAAAGCACTTTGGAGACAAGCTCCTTCATAGATTATATTTTACCACCTATTATTATTTATACCTACCAAGTAGTATTCATTTTAAATTTCTGTACTATGTAACATAGTCAGGGCACATTTTTCGAAAATAAGTTTGTGGAGTTGGAGATTAAAAACCCATGGTTCACCAGACTGGTAAACCCATGGTATTTAACACAACGTGATAGTCAGTACTTTCTCTAATACTGAGTAGTTTCTCATCAAACATTTACATGATGCACCAACACAAAGGTCGCGTGGTGACCTGAGGTGGTCACCATCCCAGCCTAATTTTTCCCGTCATGGGACTCGTAAGAGACGATCGACGGAGCTCTCCAGGCAACAGGCAGCAGCGCTCTCTGTGAGTTAAACCACAACACCACTGCGATCGCCAACCCGCCTGTCAAGCGTGCCGATTATTGGCATTTCACCTCAAACGAGCGTTCAACGTCTGTGGACCAGTACAGCGTCTGTGGACCAGTTGGTCGGATACTTGACTTGTAACCGGGAGCGGAGCGGGACGTGTACCAATGGGACTCTTTTTCAGAGCCTATGTACGCAACGCAACGCTCGTACGGTAATGGACAACATCGTGATGAAACCCGCACACCACAAGGTGTGTGAACCCTATAACCCCTGTCACGTTGGGTTAAATACTCTTGGTGAACCGTGGGCGTTTGCTTACTAAGCAAGTGTCTCTGCCTACCCCGCTTTGGGATTGAAAGGCGTGAAGTGTATATATCACCCCAAACGACGAAAATCATTGGGAGAAGCCCTCGTCCAGCAGTGGATGATAATGACCAACATAAAGCTCTGTACTCAATACTTCCCTCGGATCTCATCCTACAGACCACAAGACAGACAAAAGTAGAATCGACCCAATGCTAGAAAAGCTCAAGAGTACAGCTTATCAAATAGCACAAGTCACCTCCCACATGCCCGGCACATCGCATGTGGGGGGCAAGCTTGAGTTGAATAAACGTCACTATTTATAAACTAAGTATAAAACGCAAAACGTATTGTGCTCGAGGAAATACGTAATGTAAATTCTGTAATAATAAAGTAACTAACTGACTCGACGATGTTCTTAGAGGCGAATACGTTTTCTATAAACACTTAAATATGTTTGTAATAGTCGAAGAATAGTATAAAATATTTGCTATAAAAGGTAGAAGTGGAAGGTACTAGAGTTTCCGTTTAGAAAATTATGTAAACGGAAGGCACATGATCATACAAAAATTGTTTGAAGAAACCGTTTCGGTATTTCCTTTTCAAGCAAGCCGACTTTCAAAGTGAAAATTAGAATGGAAACTACTATTAAAATGAAAATTTTAAAATACCTCCCGCGTCCGTACGTTACTTTTCTTTCATCATCATCATCATCTGCCCATACTTGTCCACTGCTGGACATAGGCCTCTCCAATATTCTTTAATATTCCGCAAAAAATATGTAAATATAAATGTTATTAATTGCGCCCGTACAAGCCATACTTTGACACTTTCTGTCACTTTTACACAAGTCACCTTAGAACAAGACAAAAGCTACTCTGAGCTGAGATATCAGAAATACTTAACAAAATATGAATCAATGAACAACTTAGTATAGGTCGAGTATCGATAAGTATCGCATTTCGTTATTAATAATTCTTATAAAAGCCATAGAACAAAATGTTACATTACACTTAAAAGGTTACCTGAAGTTAGATTAATCAGTGATTGATAATCCAACTCCGGTATTAAGGCAAATACGAGCTGAGTTTTTTTTGTGTAGGTAATTTTAAGTATATATTTTACGTATTAGATAATTAACATACTAATCGCGGTAGGTACCTGCAACTATTCTGAAGGCTTATTTTATTATTGTCTTGCCAAATTCATTATTTTTTAAACAACAAGCAAACAATGTAGGTAACGAACGATTCATCATCATCAGCCCATACTTGCATAGCTGAATAGCATATCATTGGTTAATTTCGCGCCGTAATACACTTTTTTTTTAAACACAATGAACAAGCGTTTGACCACCATCCTACCTGATGTTAAGCAGCGATGTGGTCTACGATGGAGCACACTTGTTCATTAGGTACCTATTCACCCGCGACTTGAAGACCTTCATACTGTACTGCGCAGGAAACACAGACTCCGGCAAGTCATTCCACATTCTGGAGACTCGCAGTACTACTCGGTTTAAACTATTAATATATTGTGAGATGTAAGTCTAATATCGATTAACTACCTACTTCCAATAGGTCCTTCATTACATTTTTGTATAAGCGACTGCGCGTTTATCAGTAATGGGGGTAGTAAAATGGAATTTGTCCAACTTACTTGATCATTTTGATTTGAATTCGGCTTAACATTTTATTTTCGTTGAATTTTAAGTCTCTTGATTGTTATATACGTTTGACAACTTTATTTATATACATTCTGTATACAGTTCACTTTACTCTTATCATCCTTTTAACACTACTTGAACAGAAATCAGGAAATGTAAGTTTTTTTTTACATTATTCAGTAGATTCATTCAACACAATACGTAGGTACGTACAACCTATTATCTCCACAATACACTGATTGAGAGATACATCAAAAACTCTAGACATTCCTTCGCATCGTAAATGGGATTCTTTCAAAATCTATCTTTGGTTAAAAAACACATCTTTACTTCAAACGTGAAACGAATTTGTATCGAAAAGGTTACAAAAAGCAATTTGGGCACAGTCATGTAAGGTATCACGGTAGTAGAGTTTAAAAAAAACTACATCAATGAAATACCTTTTATGCTGGTAATTGTTGGTGGTCATGGAAGATTATCGCGCTATGAAAGATTTAAAAACGCAATATCTTTGTACCTATGAAGATTATATGAAACGAAGTGTCAGCTTAAACTGGTAGAACTTAGGCGCTGTAAACACGAAAGCATTGTATAGAGAAGCAAAAGTCACAAATAAATTGATTCCGAACATATGGAAGTATTTCGAAGGGTTCGGAATAAAAAAGGAAAATGGGAGTGGTATGTAAACAACATTACAACTGTAAAAAATCTAGAGTAGTAGAAATGTGAATGTGATGAGATATTATTCTGGTGGTCATGTTATTTTGCGTTTTAAATGGAAAATTACATAAGACTAAATTAGTTTTTTTGGCTGATGAGTGGAAAATATTCTTGGCAGCGTCGCCGCTGTGGGGATGGCGACAAAGTAGCTTAAGACTTCTATTGACTAAAACCTCGTGATGTTGTTTAGTTGTCTACAACAAAATCACATATTTTATGAACATACCTTGTAGAAAATAAGCAATTGATATTAAACGTTTGCTACAGAAGTCTCTCAACCTTCCCCTCAGGCGTGACATAATATGTATGTATATACGAAAGAACAATCAGTAGATACAAGATTTGTTCAACAAAAAAAAAACAGACATCGTTAAACACAAGCAATCGATATACCCAAGCACGAGAAATTAGTTCATCTTAACGGTTTCCATCACAATGTGCTATTCATAGAGGTGAAATAAACAACGACTGCGGAGCATCTTCAGTGAAAGCACAGATACAGGGTGAAAACAATTGGAGCAAAAACTTTTCAGTTATCATTATTTGTATTGGTAGTTTAGACGTCTAAAAAAAACGGTCTTCCCTAACAAAATGTATCCCAGGAGTAATGGATGTTGTTATCCCACCAGTAGTACACGCGTAGACATAGTCAGTATTTTGCATGATTTACTTATGTTGTATGTATTTAGTAATGTTTTATTTTAATTTTAAGATAATAGAATGAATCAATATAAAGAGAAGGAGCCGTCTAGTGACGTTGAATAGGACACATATGTCACCATCCCAGCCCAACATTACCCGGCGTGGGGGGTCGTAAGAGGCGACCGAGGGTGCTCTCCAGAGGGCGGGCAGCAGCGCTCTCTGTGAGTTACACCACAGCACCACTGCGATCGCCAACCCGCCTACCAAGCGTGGCGATTATTGGCATTTCCCCCACAAATTATCATGGAAATCATTGGGGGAGGCCCTCAGGCCTGCATGAGTGCACGACATGCAGCTGATGATGATGATGATGAAAGCGCAGATGAGCTTCTGCAGTTTAATTTTAGTTTAAAAAAAATTAAACCTCTCTCGCGTAACCCTAACTACGTTTCTTTTTTTTTAAACGCTTTTCACTGACATTTAGTTGACATTACGATATCATCAATTACATTGATGGTTCAATTTATTCCGAAACTACTTTGAGTCAATATACTTTGAAGTACCATCAGACTTAAGGGGTCGGCACAATTAACACTAAATTTTTTTGCTCATTTTTGCTCGTGTTACAGCCCCCTGTATAAGAGTACAATAATAATTCAATGCATTCGAAACAAGTAATCTACAATATTCACAACTTCCAACATCAGGTTTGAACATTTCCAGCAAAGAGTATGTACAATGTGTGAGGTCTTAGTAAACATGGTTGATATTGAAGAATCAAACATTGTAGAAATAGATTCAATAGCCCTACCACAGAATGGGAAATTAATGTTTCCAAACACTGCGGATGCTGTAGTACCTACTGAACAGTGCAGTGGTTTAGTTGTTGATGTGTAACTTATTATTAAATGACGTGTGGGTAATGTAATGTTTACTGAGGAAGTATTATATGCCTAAAGGGTTGATGGAACCTTTGGCCACAATTAGCAGAATCTCAATATGTGCCTTATTGTATAAATTAAGCTGTAATGAATATGAATATCTGTCAGAACATACAGAAATAAGGCAAGTAATTTTCAATACAAATTCACACTTAGTTTATTTACCGTAAGGAATTTCATTGTCGCATATATCTTATGAACATTGAAGAAATTGAACCGGGTGTAGTTTTTTATTTTTTTATAATTTATATTTTTACTAAACAAGCTATTTGGAGGGAACCGTTAATAAGTGATCCGGCTAACACAAGTCTATAAAATTAGGATTGGAAATTAGTGTTTGTGGTTAGATTTATAATTATTGTCTCTTGTTAATAATAATTATACTTAATTCAATACGAACATATATTCTATATAAAACTGAATGTCCTGACTACTCACCAACGCCCAGCCAAAACCCTTGACCCTAAAAAGCTATAATTGTTCACAGGTGTTTTGTTTATGATAATTACGTGAGATAAGAAAGGATTTTTCAAAATTAATTCTCTAAGGGAGTAATAAAGGGGATAAAAGTTAATATGAGAAAAGTTATTTTTTGTGGGCAAATGCTCTAGCAAGTGCCTCTGCCTACCGCGCTTTGGGATTGAAAGGCGTGAAGTGTATTTTTTTTAATTTTTGTGTTATGGTTTTAAAACATTGTAGTAGTATTTTTGAACCAATACAGAACTGCGTGAATGAAACCATGGCGCATCCACGAGTCGCAAATACAGATTAAAGTTAAAATTGCGCTGGATTCTTACAAAATTTTCGAAGTTATTCATCAACGTCATAATTCATTAAAATTACAAATGAATATCTCAAGAACAGTAAACATTACTTAAAAACATACTCGGGGCGTTACAAATCGTAGAAAGAACACAAGTCAATGATCATCACTAAATCATTCATTCAATGAATGACGTGCGAGATGTATCATTCACTCATTCAACGCTCATTCGCTACAGAACCGCGAGAGTTGAAAAAAAGGTAAAGATTGTCATGTTTCATGTTGAATGTACAACCAGTGTGCGTTGACCTCGAGTTCAATAGAATCTGTATGCACTAGGTACAAATGCAACCTTTGGGAAGTAATCGAGAATACGTTTGCAAGAGTATCATCTACCATGAAAGAGGGCCATTCCAGTCAAGTCACCGATCTACAAGAAGTTTGATTGATGTCTCACTGAATTCTTGAAATGTTGGAACAGAATGCACCGGTAGGTAGAATAGATCTATTTATCCATAACGGCTTTTGTAGGACTATATTTTGATAATGAAATATTCCTTTTAACACTAGGTATGTTTCAGTTATTGTTGACGAGTTTTCTTTCAGTATACAGCATAAAATGCGACCAAAAATTCGTATTAGGATATTTTTACAGTCGAGAAACGTCCGATAGTACCTATTTATTTATCTAAACAGTTTACATTAAAATAACAGGTAAAACCTAATTCGTAGTGTAGCGGAAACGTAAGTTATACTACAAGTTGTAAAAATATTCATAATACAATTTACAATCCTGGACTAATAGCCCAATTAAGTTCAAAGTTTTTAATCTAACGACACATAACTTGTAACAAAAAGTAGTAGATATCTTTTAAAAGCACCTTCGGGTGGAGTGTAATCAGGTAGTATAGCTAGGGTGTAGCATACCTATTCGTTCTCCAAAAACCCTAAACGAAGCCACAAGTGATATAAAGACGCTATAAAGGGGTGGTTAGTGTAGTTCGAAGTAGGCACGCTGTTCAGGAATTAGAAACTGTCCGAAACTAACTAACTGTAGTGCATTGCTAGTTAAGGTCTGAAAATATTGTCAAATAGTATTAGCCAAATAAGGTCAATGTACATTTTATGAACACGAAGGTAACTAACTTGGCATCTCGGGATCCTTCGACACCAACCGACCTCCTCTAGAACTTGCGGAACATTCCAAAATCCAACCACCTATAGTAATGTTCATCTAGAGCTTTATTAACAATAGCAAGGAACCTATCGTTACCTATATCAGTCCCAGCAATTACTCCTCTCGAATGCTAAACAATAAATTACGGTTTCACTAAACGCCACACACGTCGAGCTCGCGTACAGCACTGCAACGGAGCTCATAGTCTGCTAAACGTTTTCCTCCCTTATTTACTTGCTAATAAAGGTTTTTGTTGTGTCACTACTTTATCGGGTTGTTTTGATATAGAATATACTAGTTGTACATTACGCGAAAAAATTTTGAACTAAACATTCACCGAGCACTGAAATTTCCAAGCAGTCGCAAGGTAAGTCTTTAGTGGCTTTTCTACCCTCTGGTTTTTTGTTGAGTTATTTTAACTAGTATTTTTAAGATATAATTCAGATTTAATACCTTTTTGAATAGCCTTCATAATTTTAGATCCTGTGTCAGTACATTCGATTTTTATTTAAACATAAGTTTTATTAAACTGGAACGATCGTTATGTAATCCCGGAACAATTGGTGAAACATTTTTCACAAAATTCGGTACAACTTGGTAACCATTAATTTTCGGCCACACTTATCGGGGTTAACATGATTGCATTTAACATGATTGCAAGAATATGTAGGCTCACAAATAAAACTATACTGCGTGTAAAAAGACCCCGAGCAATTATCTTAGAAACGTTGAAACGTCCGTGAAACTAATTGTTCTCATTGTGCCTACATACAAGATAGACAATGTTTTGCTTCGGGAGATGACATTTTTTATGGAGATCAAAATATTTTTTCCCCACATTACCGCCATTGTTCATATTGACGAGCCCGACAACGTTTCTAAGACCGCGTTACTCGGGGTCTTTTAACACGCAGTTTATATTCATTTTATTTGATCGTTCGTCCGCACTGCAGAAGTAGGTATATTTAATTGCTTAAAAACCAGTTAGCAGAGTCGGCCCCCGTGTAGAACACCCGAGAACAGCCGTAAACCTCACAATGCAACGCACAATTCAATGCGCAGGAACAATGTAATGATCATTCCTTAGACAATAAGCTTTCGTCGCCCTAACCACTGTATCGATTTATTGATACTTATTAATACTTGCACGTAAGGGCCGATACATAATATGAGCAGCCAATAACATCTTGCAGGTATACGTTCCATGACGCTCTGGATAAAAAATAATGGTAATCGATGTATTTCTTCATTTATTCAAAGTCAAAATAGTATATGTTCCCTCAACATCTCCTTATTTAACTTTAAGAACATTGAAGCAAGACTAGGAGAATGCAACAAGCTACATCAGTTCGGAAAGACGCTTTGTCATTGGAATAAAGAAGAACTAATAAAAACTTACTGCATAATCTTAGATAATAAAAAAAATATACTTCACGCCTTTTAATCCCAAAGCGGGGTAGGCAGAGGCACTTGCTAAGCAAGTGCCCATGGTTCACCAAGCGTATTTTACCTAACGTGACAGCCCGTCGCCGTTATAGGGTTCACACACCTTGTGGTGTGCGGGTTTCATCACGATGTTGTCCTTCACCGTACGAGCGTTGCGCTGCGTACATGGACTCTGAAAACGAGTTCCATTGGTACGAGTTCCAGTACCTGGAATCGAACCCGCGACCTCCCGGTTGCAAGTCGAGTATCCGACCAACTGGACCACAGACGCTCTTAGATGATCAGACGTAAAAATCGACCTAAGAAATAGTGTGGTTTATGTTCACTGTAGTGTTGTACATCTTGTTATTCCATCCGTCGTATCGTATCTTGATGCAAACGGTCACATACTGTCCTACATTCTGAAAGAAAATCAATGCATGTCCTTCCTTTTGTTTCTTTTTCGCATTTGTGTCCTTTTGAAACTTAATTTCAGACTTTACTTTAGAGTCAGTAAACTTATCTGAGTGGTGCATGGTTCACGTTTCAGAATATGCTCCTCAGATCCCTCTTCCTAGCCCGCCTTACACAGCATAAGTTACGTTCCAAATTTAAACGCCCTAGGGTCCGCCAAATAGTGATATAAGGGACAAACTTGGCTCAAAATATTCTGTTCATCTCATTAGTGATAATAACCGTAAAAAAATGTATTTTTGTCTTTCATGTTCCTAATACCGAGTATTCTCTTCTTGGACTTTTGATTTCTAATATACATATTCCTCATAATACTAAAAACTCAAGAACACAGATAGGTATCGTCTTATCAGTACCCTCATTGTGAACCTTACTTTATGCTTCAAAGATATACGCCCAGATTATCTTGGCACTTGCATTCTACATTCAAATCGTTAATTTCATTGTAATCCGATGGGGGTTGGAGAGCATCGTACGTTGGTTGATAGTGAGGTACAGTTTGTCGGCACCTGAGCCTAAGGCAAGATTGTATTTATCACTGACATATACTCGGTCAGATTCAGTTGAACATTTCAAGTTGAAACGTAAGTATTTATTCCTTTACTTTTTATGCGGAGTTCTGCAACAAGTGGTTTCGATAGCTCCCATGGAATGGCAGAAATACTAGACCTTTATCGTGAAGAAATTGCAATGCCGAAAAGGATTTTTTTTTACAAAATGTTGAACTGAAGAAATTGGTCATGTTACCCAGCAGAATTGTTTTACACGGATCGGTTTTGAAGTTCGAATTTCACCAGCACTTATATTGTGTGAGCCTGCCCTTTGCATGGGTGAGGCAGAGATCAGGAGTTGAGTTACGGTCATGAGAAACGTTATGTGTGAAGGATTTGGCGAAAGCATTGTTCTGCGATATGAACCATCACCGTGCATTTATTGCTTCAAAGTGTGTTTGTTCCTTTGCAAGTATACCTGCTTCCTTACTACTGCTTACTACTTATCATAATTATACATAATGGTCACACACGGTCATCTGCCCCCAAACTAACACACTTTGTAGTCGAAGGTCGTCTTCAGAGTTCCATCTCGGCAATCACTTGAACATTTGTTAAAGCCCAAAAATGTTTTCTTTAAATCTTTAATCCTTACCGCATCAAAGTCAAATCTATCAATATATTGATAAACTGATGCTCTCATCTCAGCAATCGTAGTTACTCGTACCAACATAGTACTATTGCCGTTATATCGGCATGATATTATCATTCAAAAGTTGAATTTCTGCAGCTAAGTGTAATTCCACCACTAACTACTTAGATATTTGAATTAAGTACTAAAACCTTATCATTAATCTTGATTGCAGGATCATCTATAGCTCTGAATCTCTCAAATTGGACTCTAACTGACTTTAATTAAGGTTTATTATCGTGAAATCAATGGTAATAATGGTTAGTATCGATCATTATATTGTTGGGCTCATAGGAAAGAGATCGTGGGAATTTCGTCTATGGATGACTTATTATTTATGGTACGGACATATTTAAATATGACTTGTCTGGACTGGAGAAAAAAACAATTAGTTTTAGACAATGGTAGGTAACATTTAGACTTTTGAGTGGAGCATTTTTTTTTTCAATACGATTCAGTTATAGGTACTATAATACAGATACGCACATATTTTTTTGTCCCGTGCTGGGTTCAGTGAAATAAAACTAGGTACGTTATTTGTGGAATAATATATGTAATACATGAAATAAAAGGCAACTAAAGCGATATTAGAGACGTCACATGTGCAAAGTAATTTCCATTTAGGAATATATTTTTTATTACAATTTTTTTTTATTCTTTATCAAAATTACATATCATAAGCGTTTATTAATTTGTGTCTTGTAAATTCAATGGCATTTCTTCAAGTTTAAACTTAAAATTTTTCGCTTCACCAAATTTTTTTCGATGGCCATCTTTCATCAGTCTTCTACCAGAACATTAAATTTCAACAGAGCACAACATTTCATTCATCTAAAATTGATAAAGACAATCGCAATATCGAGTCGAGCTCTCACTTATTTTGCATCGCGAAGGTATCCCCTTCCCACCCACAAGGCATATTAATTCGACCGCCGGAGCGGATGATAACAATATTTTTCATCACTTGGATCAAAGGCTTCGCCGGTGATGGTGGTCCAAATGAGCCCAAAGGGGACCCCATTCGTACCAATTGATATCTATGACCCCGAATACCTCGTTAGAAGAACGGACAAACAAATTAATCATCCACCTTTTGTTGTACACCGATCGATGGTAGAGGCTGATTCTGTTTTGACAACTAGAATTTTGTGCGAGCTCTTTTTGTTCTCGCTGCGATGCGACGCGATAACATGCTGGTGATGGAAAGTTCTGTTGTCGGATTAAAACTTTTTGGGCAATGGAAAGTGTACCTGTGCGTGTGCGTTTTGTTGTATATGAAATTTCTTTTTTATCAACAATATCTTGTTATAACATGACCTATATTGTTCGTCGAAGCCTCGGTCATCAGGTTAGAATCGAACATTTCCAGGAATTGTGTCTCATTAGGGGTGATGGACGTGAGTTTATGTACCTACGTATTTTTTTACTAATATCTGTAACTTGTTAACGAAAAGTGTCACTTATGATATTTAAAGACATTTTCTTCAACCAAAAATATTTTTGTACTTTTGTCAATAAAATCTTTATCCTAGCGTTAGTACTGAAACCTATCGAACTTTACAGATCCTATTTCGCTATTTCGCACTGTCGTTGGCGTCACATGTTGTAAGTCCATTGGAACTCCTGATACTCGTATCTCGCACGACACATCATTCCAAATATATCTATATCACTAAGATAATGAGCTTAAACTTATAAATTAAAACACATTAAAAAATACTTAGTAGCATGTTGTACAAATGTATTGGAACACACCCTGTGCACGTTTTTTTCATCATCGACCGCGTAAAACACATGTTCGACCAGTACAATAACGGACACGTCAAGGTATGCAGCTTATTATTTCAAATGAGCTGCTATTCTACTTACAGCTTAAGGAGAGTTAGCTCAGCTTGAAATGGCGGCCACTGTAGTGCAAGGATGATAATGATAACCACTCAGTAAGTTGAAATTATGATTGATCATCGACATTTATCGGATGTAGTCACTTTTATCAATCTTATTAGTTCATATTTTATTTTATTTTATTTTAGTATTTATGTGCATACATACACTCGTGTCCGTAATACCTATTTGGTTGAACAGAACACTAATATTTGCCTAACCAGTTTGAAGTCCTTTGAATTCCATTCAGTCATTTATTGTAATTGAATGACATACCTTTCAGTATTCATCATAACCATCACCAGCCACATAACGTAATCAATTGGCATAATTAACCCCACGACCATCTATTTCCCAGATTAGTCTAGTCTAGCCAATAATTCACTCTCACATACATAATACCTCGCACGATGTAATAAATATTTTAGGATTAAGCCCAACTTTTGTATTTTTAATGCAATAAAGTTCCACTAAGTTTTGTTACGATTGTCAATGCGAAAGTTTGTATGGATGTTGGTTACAATTTCACGTAAACATTTTCACTATTGAACGGATTTTGACGGAATATTGGTGAGGGGATTATAGTCCTTAAATAAACTGTATTTTATACTTAAATCCCCACGGGAAATTAAACAATATAAACCGGCATAGCTAGTGTTGAATGAACAAATCAATCATAACAAAACAAAGATAAGTCCCGAGGCTAAATAGGTGTGTCAATGTTTGATTACGTTTAATGGAATTTCTTTCGCCAAATATTTTAACGGATGAATGAAGACTTGTTTAGACACTAGACATCATTATAAAACAATTCATTTAGGACAAGACAATAGAACAGCTAAAAAACTTGATGCTATCATACAAAACTATTACTTCCACGCTACCAGTTCTGAAAAACTATTGAGGACAGAAAGTGTAGTGAAGAATAAACGAAGACACTGTTCTCAAACCAGGAGAACGGCAAAACGTCATCCATACCAGGTGGGTTTACCATTTACGGGAACCAAACGGTTTGCGTCTTTTATAGTTGGACAAATTCTATTTCACAACCCCCCTTACTAATAAACGAGCAGTCGCTTATACAAAAATATTATTAAGGACGTATTAGAACCTATTTAATCCGCATTAGACTTACATCTCACAATATATTAATAGTTTAAACCGAGTAGTAGTGCCAGGATGTGGAATGACTTGCCGGAATTTGTGTTTCCTGCGCACTACAGTCTTAAGGTCTTGAGTCACAGGTGAATAGGTACCTAATGACCAAGTGTGCTCCATCGTAGACCACATCTCTGCTTAACATCAGGCAGGATGGTGGTCAAACGCTTGTTCATAGCAATAAAAAAAAAGAAAAAAGGGGGGTCTAAGTCTGGTAGTTCCATCACTCTGGCATCGTAGCGGCAGACGATGTGCGTTGCGCATTTTCTTACATTACATACAGCGTTACTGACTTGGCTTTAGTTTCAGTGGTAAAGAGACCACATTTTACCACCAAAATGTATGGAAATGATGTACTTCAAGCCTAAACTTGAAAGTAACCGAACATGAAACTTTGTAAACATATTCTCGGAGATATTAGAAGTAACTTAAGCTATATTTTATCCCAATCTCCCACTAGAACGGTTTCAACTAAGAGAGATAGAGATGTATTCTGTGCAAAGTACGGGTAACACCGCCGGGGTATAGCTGGTTTAAATATATAACGTAATCGTGATTCAGTCGTTATTTGGATAATTGTAAACTTGTTTGTGTTTGGTCAAGGCTCGTGTCGAGGCGTGTGGCGAGTGACCCACATAGACGAAATCTGAGAACGTTCTTTTTTTGCAAAAAAGAAATCTAAAATGATAGTCATTTTAGAGTTCTCTCGTTACTTCAAAAAAAAAATACTGGAGTCGTTTATTCTACATAGTTTCTTTGACAGTTCTTCTATTAAGAAAAAAATATTATACTTTTAATTTTAACGGAACTTTTTACATTATTCTGTAATATTTGACAATGTCAACTCATATTTATGGTACGTTATTGCCATGTATGTATGTTAGAGCGTCTGCGGTCTAGTTGGTCGGATCCTTGACTTGTAACCGGGAGGTCCCGGGTTCGAGTCCGGCTACTGGACGTGTATCAATGGACTCTTTTTCAGAGCCTATGTACGCAACGCAACGCTCGTACGGTGAAGGACAAACATCGTGATGAAACCCGCACACCACAAGGTGTGTGAACCCTATAACGGCGATGGGCTCACCCCCTGTCACGTTGGGTTAAATACGCTTGGTAAACCGTAGGTATTTGCTTTAGCAAGTGCCTCTGCCTACCCCGCTTTGGGATTAAAGGCGTGAATGTATTATTATTATTTATTGCGATTACGAAGCAAAAGAAAGCGAACTGTTGCATCAAAAGTAAACATAACATACCATTCCACTCCTCCTTGTAGCGTTGTAAAATTCATCAGACGCCATCCTAACGCCGCAATCTACACCGAATTGCTATCGTTCCTTGATATTGTCGAGTTCAAGACATAGGGTCTGACCCAGCCACTTAGCCTGATCGTCAGTGCCCAGTCATCATGACTGCAGCTTATTTAAAATGGCTACGTCACTGCTGTTTCGTTGCAACGACGTCGGCGGCGGCGGCTGGTTCCCTTTTGGAAATATCTTATCAAAATTTTGACTATTCATTAGTAGTTTGATTTTTTTTTTTTGGGATTCGAGACGTTGTGTTGTTCTGTTTCGTTGCCTCCTTTATTTTTATCTGGTTGTAGTCATCGAGTTTTTATTGTTTGTAGTGCGTGGTATGGTTAGTGATGATTTTATTTGATTGAGTGATGGATTGATGTTTGTTTCATGCTGCTTTTAATGCTATATGTTATACTAGTGGACGCCCCGCGATTTCATCCGCGTAGTTTAGTAGTACCTGCATCGTGAATTTAACGCGTCTAACTTGAGCCGTTTAGATTTTTCATACAAAAGAATTTTCCCGTTTATTCCTGTTCCCATGGGAATTTCAGGAATTCCCTTCTTAGTGCACCCCTACGGTACCTAGGCTACATCCGTTCCAAATTTCAAGTGCCTACGTTTAGCCGTTTGGTCTGTGCGTTGCTATGTCAGTCAGTCAGTCATTCAGTCAGCTTTTCCTTTTATATATGTTATATACTACCCCCCGTACCAATAAACGCGTTATTACTTATAAAACGGTTATTACAGGTCTACTTAAACTGGTTATTCCGTATTTGACATACAACTGATAAGTTAAGTTGAGCTTTGTGTATCTTCGAAATAGCAATTGCGCCATTATTAGTAAGGCTCTAAATATGTAAATATTGTACGTTCATGTTCACTACTGGCAAAGAAATGTGTACTAGTTAAACACTAATGTATAGTTAATTATGTAATAGGATGTTTTAAAAAATATTATTATTACAAAAATCCGGAAATTTGTTCAGGAATAATGAACATAACATGTATATATATGGCCTTTAAAGTGCTCTGTTAGTTTTTATTACATTTGGCGCGTAACTGAAACTACATATAAGTATTTTACCGTATATACTATTCGTTCAAGCGTTTTTCATATGGTGCGAAAATAAACTTTGAAAATCCGTATTGGAATTAAAAGGCTGACGCGTTAGTGTATATTTTTCAATATGCAGTAGGCACTTAACCAAAAAGTATAAACATACTCACCATTGAATGTCCTAAGTATTCCGCAGCGTTGTCCGATATGTACAGGAGCTTCCCGTTCTGCGTCAACATCATTAGGAAGCCGTTCAGAGCCTGTTGACGAAAAAGAAACAATTCATGAAAATTTTCATACATTATGGTCACACGAGTTTAATAACTATTATGCGATATCGACCTTTAGAAAGACATAGTATTAAAAAAGTATTTAACTTATATTAATATGGGCTGGATTTATCACCGCTATACTGAGTGTAAAACGGCCCCGAGCAATGGTCCTAGAAACGTTCGTCTCGTCAATATTAACAATTTATACTACGGAGACAATGCGGGGAAATGAAAAAAAAATACTATTTCTAAATTTGCGTTTCTATACAAAATAAACGATTTGCTGCTAAGCTAAAGCTCATCACCTAAGTACCTGTCAGCGGTGGTAATCGAACCCATGACCCTAAGGAATAAAGTCAGACATGCGGACAACTACACCAACGAGCCCGTCTAATATGTATTGATAATCACCTTAGGTTCCAATAATATCTACCTTCTCCAACAAAGCCGATGAAAGAAACAGCACCAATTTATTGGAATCAGATAGTTCATATCATAAAGTTCTCTCGTTGCTGGAACTGTGTTGCATTCTGAATAAATTAAAATAGGTGTGTATTTCTTTAGACCAGAATAACTAGAGCTGTCGCATCAAATTGTTAATATTAAACGTGAGATTTTCACAAAATGGGAATTTGAAAGCCCATTTTGCTCTCGACTAAATTGTAAGTGACAATCTAGATTGTACAGTTAAATGTCGGTAAAAGTTATTTTATTATGAGTTGAATATGAGACTGGAGGCTTTTTAAAGGTGGCAATGTATTATTTAAGAAGCCTTTGGATATGCAATCAGATTAAGTAACGGGTGCAGGGTTGGTGCCTCATTCTCCTATATATTTTTTTATGGGAAAATAATAAACTGTACATCAAAATTACTAACTTGCACACCTAAAAAGCCAAAGTTATCATCAGAATAGCAATTAGATGACCAAATCAGTAATTTTGTCGCTAAGTCAGTATTTTGGTTAGGTTAGGTTAGACTTTTATGATGCACGTTTAAATACTATCCTTTTTTATTATTTAAATATTCATTGTATTGCGGTTGATGATCCTAATACAAAGAAACTAGATGACCAGGCAAACGTTGTTTTGCCAATTATACATTATTAACAGAGTTTCTCTGTTATTACATACACTTCACGCCTGTCTCCCAGAGGGGTAGGCAGAGACTACAGATCTCCATTTGTCACGGTCCTGACATACCCCTTTCGCTTCATCTACATTCATACATCTTTTCATACATGACCTCCGGTTCGAGTACTTTTCACGCCACCTTCGGCCAGGACATCACCAATCTGGTCAATGTATGTCCTTCTGGGGCGACCTCTACTCACCCGGCCCATTACATCACCCATATAAATCTTCTTCTTCTTCTTTCTCTGTTATTATACGCATATATTATACACTAGCTGCTCCGGCAAACATTGTTTCGCCAATACATTATTTTCGCAGCGCGCGCATCGAAAGCCCTCAAGGATGAATAATTTTCCCCGTTTTATTCACATTTTCCATTATTTCTTCGCACCTAATAGTTACAGCGTGATGTTATTAGCCTAAAGCCTTCCTCAATAAATGGCCTATTCAACACAATAAGAATTTTTCAATTCGAACCAGTAGTTCCTGAGATTAGCGCGTTCAAACAAACAAACTCTTCAGCTTTATAATATTAGTATAGATATACACATTGCTCAAGAATCAGTATCTATCTACTAACTAAAGAAAATCACATCAAACGTTGCATAGTTTCAAATATTAGATCTTCAGGGACATACAGCGGGAGGCGACTTTATTTTGTACTATGTATATATATTGATAAATAAGCAGAGGCATATAAAATCCATATCGCACAAAATGTATGTACTTTAAAACGGCGATGGGCACATCCCTATCGTAATCAGATGGGCTTCCTGGTCATGCCGGTATCGACGGCAATGAAATGACCGATGAGCTGGCAAAGGCGGGAGCAGATGGGACGCATTATGGGCCTGAACCATTTTGTGGCATACCAAAAAGCCTCGCCAACAGACACATACAGGAGCAATGCAAAGGAGAAGCGATTTAGCAGTGGAAATAATCACCAGGGATGCAACACTCTAAAGCTCTCATAAAAGCCTACAACAACAAGGCAGCAAGAGATGCTATCGAGTTAAGTAGACACAATCTACGCATCCTGGTGAGAACCTTAACGGGACATTGTTGTTTGAACAAGCACATGTGCAAAATGGGCATCCGAAACACAAACATGTGTCGCTTCTGCGATGAGGCAGATGAAGCTCCCATATACCTTCTGAGTGAGTGCAGACCTTTGATGCACAAACGATCCACACATCTGGGAAAACATATATTTTCATCAGATGAGGTGGTGAATCTCAGTATCAAAATAAAGACGCTCAAAATGTATACTGAACTTTAAATTATTAACTCGGTGGAGATCACAATAGATCAGCAATGGTCGCAGTGATACTGGGCAGAACAAGACCCTGTAGAGCCCCACAACACAAAAAAAATCCCTATCATGTTGTGTTAAATACGCTTGGTATCCATGGAAATTTGCTTAGCAAGAGCTTTTGGTTACCTCGTTTATTGCATAATTTTAACAAATGGCTTAATGCTATTGTATTTTTTACCAGTCAACCCAAGTTGTGGTGAAAAAGCTATGTAAGAATGGTAAAATAATATAATTCTAACCATTGCAATTGGTTGGGATAACCAGTTCAAATAGATGGAACAATTAGAAATTGGAAGTACTTTGCTTCTGAATGCTTTGGCTGTACCTGTGCACACTTCTGCAGTATTTCATAAATGATTATAAACATTAAGTTTATAATAATTTATGAAATACTGCAAAGTGCAAATCAATGTAACAACAATGTAATAAATGTTAACAATAAATAGATTTACAAATGCTATAAACAAGCGATACACTAATTGATCTAAACAGCAGTTAAAACCAAAAATGGTTAACAGAATTAATTCACAACTTGCACTCAAAACATTTGTCATATTATAAACCAACTGTAACCGCGGTGCCTATTATTATTTTCAATGGAAATTAGTCTATTTTACTGGCCATTTTACGTTATGAGTTAGTGTGACTGTTATGTATGAATTGAAATATTGGTAAGAGGGAGAAATGTTACGAAACTGTCGTGGGTCGATTCTGCGTTCATTTTGTTTGCAGGGAAGCTATGAAACTTAACACATTGGACAGTGAACGGTTATGGGCGTCGTAGCAATAAAAAATCTATTGTGTCTAATTTACTGTCCTTCAATGTGTTAAGTCGCAGGCGCAAATACACACATCAAAAGTGTCTAGGGATCAAGAACATTTTTAGCTCTAAAAAAATCTAATTTCACCCCCTGTCACGTTGGGTTAAATACGCTTGGTGAACCGTGGGTATTTTCTTTAGCAAGTGCCTCTGCCTACCCCTCTTTGGGATTAAAGGCGTGAAGTGTAAAAAAATCTAATTTAAATCAAATCTAATCTTCTGGATTGGTCTCTCTAATTACCTCATGCCTGTATCAATGACTTATCACCACATTTTGAATAAAATATGAATGATTTCATTTTTTGTAATATATATCCTTGATTGCAATCTTCTAAAATGTACTTGATACGTAGACACTTTTGATGTGCGTAGGTACCTAATGTGCTCCATGGTAGATCACATCGTTGGTTAACATCAGGCAGGATGGTAGTTAAACACATTAATAACATGAAATTTCAAAAGAACCGACTTGAACCATCACTCCCTCTCAAGTTTTCTCATGGATTTCACTGTCGGAAATGAACCAAATGTATACGGGACCGATTGGGAAGCGGGAATCAGCTTTCAAATAAAAAAAGAATCATCGAAATCTGTTCGCCCAGACAAAACTTTTGAGGTAGGTAAAAATTAAGCCAACCAATTATTGTATAACATATAACAATATTATTATCAGGAAAGGTTTGATTTTCTGTTTGTTTGTTTAAATTGAATAGGCTCCGAAACTTCCGAAACTCTTCTATCACTGGACGTGTACCAATGGGACTCTTTTTCAGAGCCTATGTACGCAACGCAACGCTCGTACGGTGAAGAACAACATCGTGATGAAACCCGCACACCACAAGATGTGTGAACCCTATAACGGCGATCACGTTGGGTTAAAATACTCTTGGTGAACCGTGGGCACTTGCTTAGCAAGTACCTCCTTTTGCCTACCCCGCTTTGAGATTAAAAAGCCGTGAAAAGCGTATAGGAAAATTGTTTGATTTTATACTCTAATTCACTTTCTCAAGTTTCGCAAACATTTTTAAGACTTGTCATAGTGGGCGTATTACTAAGAATCGGCCGCCAAGCACGCCATGCCCGCGACAAAATGTCACGTGGACTGCCATTTAACACCTTCAGGGAGTGCGCGGCGGGGTCTCCGAGTTCACAGCAGACTCTTGCACAAATTGGTATCTTCACTGATTAGTAAGTAGCTAGGTACTGTGGGCGTTTGTATGTTGAAGATTGCCTAAAGATGTGGTTTAAGGGCACAGGTTCATCGCCAACATTAAAGATGAGAAATATAAATGTATCGAAAAGTCTATTTATCATATTAAAACATTAGTAAAGTAAAAACTGAAAGAAAACCCGAAAAGGCAAACAACAAAATAACAGAACACAACAGCTAATGCTAGCTGTTACTCGCTTTTTTTCGTTCCCGTGGGAATATGGGAATAAATAGCCTATGTTATTCAAGAATAATGTAGCTTTCCAACAGTGAAAGAATTTAACAAATCTGTTCAGTAGTTTCGGCGCCTATTCAATTCAAGCAAAGGATCAAAAATCCCCGAAAAAAAATCGTTTACTCTTTATAATATTGGTAAAGACAAAACAAACGTGGGTATGGAAACTTAACCTACAGCCAACAATGTATTTGAAATCAAGCTAAAAGGTTGAATAGAGCCTTGTTCTTAGTGCATAAAAAATTGGGATAAACGTTAGACAGGACGTAACCTATTCGAGTTAGTATACATAGTTAATTTACAGTTAGTAATTAGTTACATTGTTTTACCTTAGAGAATCCAAAGTTAGGCGCCGGAGGAGGTTGTTGGTTGATGTCAAAGCGCTTGAATACTGTAAAGAAGGAAAACATCGTGTTATAAAATTAAAATAAATCAATACATAGTATAAAGTACGCCTACCGCAATATTTCCTTATGCATGCTTAGAACTATGCAACGGATTTTGATGCGGTTTTCTTTAATATAATATGTATAGATAGAGTGATTTTAGAGGAAAGTTTTTTGCCTATGTACGCAACGCAACGCTTGTACAGTGAAGGACAACATCATGATGAAACCCGCAGACCACAAGGTGTGTGAACCCTATAACGGCGATGGGCTCACTCCCTGTCACGTTGGGTTTAAACTGTGGGCATTTACTTTAGCAAGTGCCTCTGCCTACCTCGCTTTGGGATTAAAAGGCGTGAAGTGTATTTTTTTTATAATGTATAATGCATACATACTATTAACAATTCCGTGTGGTGGCGGCGAATAGAATACATGTGTCACCAACCCAGTCCAACTTTTCCCGTCGTGGGGGTTGTAAGAGGCGACTGAGGGAGCTCTCCAGAGAACGGGTAGTAGCGCCGTCTGTGAGTTAAACCACCACACCACTGCGATCGTCAACCCGCCTTCCAAGCGTTGCGATTTTTTTTATCACTATGAACAAGCGTTTGACCACCATCCTGCCTGATGTTAAGCAGCGATGTGGTCTACGATGGAGTACACTTGTTCGTTATCTACCTATTCACCCGCGACTTAAAGACCTTCAGACTGTACTGCGCAGGAAATCAGCGCAGCACATCCTGGCGATTCGCACTATGAAAGTAGACGCAAACCGTTTGGTTCGCGTAAGTGACATATCCACCTGGTATGGATGACGTTTTGCCGTTCTCCTGGTTGTCCTATTGTAAAAACGCTATGGGGGTATTAGGTTATGCAACACCGTAGCACGATTATTTGAATTTCTCTCCAAATGACGGAAATCATTGGGGGAGGCCCTGGTTCAGCAGAGTACGTTATGTGGTTGATAATGATGATGATGAGAATTAATAATGTCTATTGGTAAACCAACGTTTGCTGGGTCAGCTTGTATAAAATATAAGTGGGGGTAGTCAGAGGTATTTGTATAAGCAAATGCCCACGGTTCATAAAGCGTGTTTAACCCAACGTGACGGGGCTTGAGCCCATCGCCGTTATAGGTGAACCGTATAACACTCTCTGTTGAACTACAAAAAACTATTACGAAAGGAACAATTAACATTCAGAAAGTTTAATATGGAGTTAATTTAAGTATTAGAGAGATTAAATACGTTTGGTGAACCGTGGGCATTTGCTTTAGCAAGGGCCTCCGCCTGTCCCGCTTTGGGATTAAAAGGCGTGAAGTGTATTTATTTATTTTTATTTTTATTAGAGAGATTTGCCAGAATCGTCAGCCTATCTGCCTACACCTCTAGGAAACGGGTGTGTGTGATCTATATGTATGTAGAGATTTTAATTCATTTTGGAATGATGTTTTTTAATTGGTTGTTTTGCACCTAACCTCTGACTGCGCTATCCTATACTATCGATATCGTTAATTTATTTACTTAGAAAATTTAAATACATAGTTTTAAAGAAAAAAGACTGCTTGCCGCCCGCCCATACAATTACTCAATTTCCCGCCCAAACAAGCTTCCCCTCCATTTATCGGGTTTGCCATCATCAAATCCTGATTTTCTTATCATGGAACATGGAAATTATTTTCTTTCCAGTAAAATACATAATGAAACTCGGTTCATAAAAAGACGGTGTTATCCGTGAACGAGCATAAAAAAAATATACAGAGTGTGACTCGGGGTCCTTGTTCTTGGAAACGTTGTTGGACTTGTAAATATGAACAACTTTTACTATAACGCTAATGTGGGGAAATGAAAAAAAAATCAATCCCCAAACAAAACGTCATCTCCTGAGGCAAAGATTTGTCTATTTTGTATAGAGATGTTTTTTTTTGTGTTTCTCCACATTATCGCCATAGTAAAAGTTGTGCTTAAATATAGAAATGCGATCGCCAACCCGCCTGCCAATGATTGTGTGGCGATTATTGGCATCTTCTCCCAAATCATTGGGGAGACCCTCGTCCAGCAGTGGACTTTATGTGGATGAAGATGATGATGAAAAATAGAAAATATCACAAAAACCGTACAGTACGACGGAATCGAGCATCAAACTCTCTCAACTAAGTCGTCAATTCTCGTCTCAACTACAACACACAATATCTCAGTGAAACGGTCATACACTAATGCTTTCATACATACCTATGTAGTGACAAGAAATAATAATATTGCTCTGGAATGTTCACCATTATAGTCTAAACGTATTGTAACAATCATAAAACATACAAGATCAATTGTTGAACTCGTCTTCATAAGAAATACTATGAAATTGAAGGCCAGTTTGTACAACTACGAATGACGCAAAGAAAGATCGTTCTCTATGAAAAATATTTCTTTGCCTTAATGTATTGTCATTCCAGCTGTCGAAGATTGATAGAACAATTT
>SJJU01004643.1:4486-16724 GCA_012932125.1 Conopomorpha cramerella | reverse complement strand
TCCCGATTGCGATCCGAAGTTAAGTATACGACCAACTGGACCACAGAAACTCTTAATAAAAAAAAACAGTAATTACTCCTTGGAGCACAAGGATTTGCCCACATGTATTTGATCAAAGCATCAACCATAGAAAAAGTTTATTACTCGTAAAGTCTACAAACACAGTAAAGTATTCTTAGATGAAATCCCATTGATTCAATTGAATAAAGCTTGTGAAATAATTAAGTTACTCCAGTTATCAAATTGAATTTGTACCTAATTTAAGGGTATTTTAATGGCTTTAAGGTCCAAATTTGCTGGCCTCCATTCATGCTTCTGTACTGTTGGAATTTTATGGAAAACGAGCATTATGAATTATAAACTTTTGGGATTTTGAAGGTATGGATTAGAAACGGATTATGTGTGGATACCTTATGGATTAGAGTTATATGATATAGAGTAATATGTACCTTGTGCGAGTGTCCAAAGCGATCACTAGGTTTTGTCACTGCTGCTATATATTAAGTATTATGCATTTTTTAATAAAATCCACGTTAATCGAAATATACTGTTTTGTTTTTTATTTTTCAACACAATGAACAAGCGTTTGACCACCATCCTGCCTGATGTTAAGCAGCGATGTGGTCTACCCTATGGACAGGAAGTTAAAACGAAAGAAAGATATTAGTTAGTTACTTACACAGTACATTAATTAGTTATAACAGCAAAAGGAACTGCGTGTTTTCTTTATAAGTAATAAACATTGTGCGTTTTTAAGGAAAAAAGAAAATAAACAAATGAAGACTCAGCATTGAATTTGAGCCGTGGGCTATCAGGGAAATGGATTTGAATCTAAAACCTATCGTAATTTATTAATCAATAATAAACGACTGTTTTCGAGAGTACCAAGCTGATGTCGACCCGTTTACAATACGCTTCCAGATGTACGTAGTATGATCTCTATAGTTTGGCAAGACCACAACTGTACACATTTGATGATGCCTTCCGGTTGACAAATAGACTCCTGACTCAGGATTCATGTTCACAGGTCGTGACGTCATTACAATGACATCGAAGCGATTAACTGATTAATCAGTAGCGCAATCTAATTCGGTGGTTAGAGAACAATGAAATTATATATACCTGTACATTAGTGTACATGTAGTGAGTGTCGACTAAGATCCTTTACACTTTACATAATCAACATGGTTTCGGTAAAATAATCTTATAGGAGCTTTTAGTGGCAAAAGCTTTCACGAGTTCGGTTACTGAGGTCTTTTTTTTAATTTGTCAACGATAGCCACCTCTGCTTAACACTTTAACACGTTGGCGGACAGAGAACAGCTATAGCCGTCATAATAATAAAAAAATCTGTTGTGTCTCTTTTACTGTCCTTCAATGTGTTAAGTAACTAACTCAAAATGTCATCTCCCAATGCAAAAAAAAATCTATTTTGTATGGAGATGAAATTTTTTTTTTGAGTGTTGTATTATCGCTATAGTACAAGTTGTTATAATTGACGAGCCCAACAACGTTTTGAAGACCATTGCTCGGGGTCCTCTTAGAAGCAGTATATAGATATAATAATACCTAGTGGCGTGCACTGGCTTTTTTTACGACAAGTTAGGCGGTAATTCCCAAGGATTGACACCTATGTATAGGTAACTTGTCTTTACAAAACACAGGTCACCCACAAAACACAGGAACTTCGGTTAGCCTATGTCGTGAGTACAACAAAAATGGATCTAGCAATAACTCTTTTATTAGGTCGGGTAACCAAAATACTAAGGTAGGCAGTGTCTTTTTGCCTATATGGTGTGCACGCCACTGGTAATACCACATAATTTACAGAAGATCACATTACACATGCATACATACACACACGTCCGTAATCCCCAAAAGGGGGTGGGCAGAACCTTAGGACCATCACAAGGTCTCTTCGGTCACATTTAGCATAATATGGCATTGAGAAAGTCAATAGGGCTTTCAGTTACAAGTTGCTACCTCATAGCGTGAATAAACCTGAATCACCAGATTCCAGTGCAATTGGAAAGGCCTATGTCCAGCAGTAGACAAGTATGGGCTGATGATGATGATGACCAGATTCCATAGACAGCTCGTACCTACGAAATGCCAGGAAGAAAGTGTCCCAGATCAGCATGTAAAATGAATGAAAACTTAGCTAAATACTGCATAATATTTTGATTTTGAAATCTACTGTTGTATACCAGTCACGTCTTCTATTTTATGCAAAGATGATTTATGTCGTTGCCTATCAAAACTTAAACACAGCATCTTCGTTTCACTTGTCAACAGGTGTTACCGGTGTGACGTCACGCCGCGCGACAGAGCGTTGAAACTTACCTATCAAAGTTTAGCGAAAGCCGTGTCTTGTATTATGCAAACAGGCATCATGTAAGTCGTAGATTTATGAGGCGAGTTGCTAAAATTGCCGGCGACACCCCATGGGAGGTAGCGCTTCACTATTCCTCCATTTATTCATATTTGAGGTAAGATACTTCGTGCGAGCCCTCGGGTACCGTCCGTTCTGTATAAAGGAAAATAGTGGAGTGGTGATTTATTGTTGTTTATTGTGCATTCACGGGTATATTGTATTTTTTTTTGTAGCAAACGATGTTATATTTTGGCAGAAAGGAGTATTTTTACACTCAGTACACAGTTTTTTTTACCTCTGGCTGTTATAGCCGCGGCCATACATGCCAATATATGTACATAATATAACGACATCTGTCAAACGTAAAATAAATGTGAACGGTTTCTATGTGTCTACACTGGGTTTTCGATTCAGTGTAATTCTACCATTTAAAGAGATTTAACCTTTCTCAATTTTGCATTACTTGTAATGTTTAGTGTTATTTTTATGGCATTCGTGGAAAAATGGCGTATTACTCAAAAAAAATATATGGGAGCAATATTTTACAATCGACGTCACTTTTACTGTCGAATTCATTTTGTCATTTTATCGAATCATGCTTTCATCTCTAAAAAGGTATTTTTTCGCATCATGGAACAAATGTGAGCTTTAACAACATAGAGTTACATTAACTTGTAACTTTTTTTTGTATCACAATTAGTTCCATGTGAGTCAAACTAATAAGTGTTAGAGTAAGATTTATCAACTTTTCCTACCCCTAAGAGGGTCCGCAAAAGGTGAAATCCGTCTCGCACATAGCCCGCTACTTTCCGAGATCAAAATGTTAGTGGGCAATAAATCCTGAGTGGACCTCTGGGGAGATTGGATAAGTTTTTATTCGTGTAAGTACAAATTATTTCATGATGTGCGACCTTTCTCATGACACGAAACCTGTTTCCGGAATACAGATTCACAGATACATACACTGACATCCGTATTGCCCAAATGGGGGTGGACTTAGTATCACACACCCTTAGGCTACATTTAGCATAAGCAGTTAATATTTTCAATATATCACTTCAGTTACAAGTTTTTAGCTCATAGTCTGAATAAACCTAAATCTCCAGATCCCATAGTCGGCTTCTACGACATGCCAGCAAGAAAGGAAGCTGATGAATTCTACTTGTATCCTCAATCAGCATGGATTTTTTCGGAATAACATGGGGTTACCATTTAATCTTTATGGTAATATAACGGTAAATATTATGCAACCCGCCTGCCAAATGTGGCGATTATTGGCATTACCCTCCCAATGATCCTGGTAATAATTGCAAGAGGCCCTCGGATGTCATGTGGCTGATAATATTGACGATCAACGACAATTGAGGCCGTCAGCGCTAAAGTGGCCTAAGCCACAGTTTTAATATTCCGACTTAAAACATGTTAAAATAAAACAAAAACATATTCCAAGAATCCATATCATCATCAGCCACATAACGCCCACTGCTGGACGAGGGCCTCCCCAATGAGATCCGTCATTTGGGGTGAAATGCCAGTAATCGCCACGCTTGGCAGGCGGGTTGGCGATCGCAGTTGGTGTTGTGGTTTAACTCACAGAGAGCGCTGCTACCCGTCCTCTGGAGAGCTCCCTCGGTCGCCTCTTACGACCCCCATGACGGGAAAAGTTGGGCTGGGGTGGTGACACATGTATTCTATTCGCCGTCACCACACGGCTTCCAAGAATCCATAATTTGAAGTAAAAAAATAAACTTTTGGACAAAAATAAGCTTCCATATAATATAGAGGTAGTAAGTCAAACACATTATTCTAAAAACTCCTATATCTCCATACTGATTGGTCTAGGGTTAGGCCACTTTAGCGCTGACAGCCTCAATGCATCCACGGCCTAATTTTATTTTGTTTAAACATTGACTTTTTTCAACCTCAAGCGAATGGTCTGATTTCATAAAACGTAAGTTTGTATCTTTAAGTCCATTTCGATGGAAGTTCGATGTCCATGATATCTTAACCTCGATCTTGTTTATTTCACTTTCATGTTTTGTCCTATTCAGCTATTAATCGCCTAGGACCTTGTTTGATGTTGTAGCTACGTTCTTTAGGAATTAAAACGTTTTGTCTGGTTAATATTTTGCAACATTGACCATGACTCGATATGATTGCAGTCCGTTGGTCTATATAGGATTATTTTTGTACACCATGCAGAATTTTCATATTATATGCTGCCAGTGATATTTTATTGACGGCGAAAATTTTTTTAATTACCTTTAAAATTACGTATTTTACAGCCAATTATCTCAATTTTCAAATCGATAGACAGCGACAGTGCGGCCGTCACTGAAGCTACTAGGTAGGAGTTCAGTGACTATTATTTAGTGCATATGATAGAATTTTTGTATCAAAAATGTACAAAAAAAAATGTTTTTAATTCAAATTGTTGTGCTGGTGCTGGAGAATGTTATTACGAAAATCCGCGGGTGGTCCAAAGTAATCCTGTATAGGTGTAACTGGCACAAAACCCAACCTAATAATAACAACCAGAAAATAATTTTCAGAAAAGAGGTATAATCCGGAATTCTGAATGTTAAACCCGATCTAAACAGCAAAAAGCATACTGTAGAGTCATATAAATAAAAAATACTTTAACCTGACCGGACATGAGATGTGCATTGCCCAATTTCATTTAGAATAGCTAGGTCTTATTACTATAACGATAAAGTCTATATTGCTACTATTCAACTATTCAAATTAACCTCGCAACAAAGTTTGGAATATAAAGTCAGCATATTAGAATGGAAATCAAATATTTTGGCTGTGAAATGTGGTCGGCTGGCGTTGGACACAGACCACGGACAGGGGTGTTTGGCGGTGGCCTATGAGATAATATAAGTATGTTTCAGTTGATGATTTTATCCAAAAACTAAAATTTTGGGCAAATAGTATCAATTTTCTAAAGGCACGCGTTCAACTGGCACCCTGATTTACAACAATTAAGTCGTACAGATAAGTGACAGCTTCATGATTATTCTTATTATTATTTACGATAATCATCTAATTAATTAATGCCGCTAGCGTGTTGGGCAATTTGCCTAGCGAGGGTAACAATGTACAGGACTTTTTTAATATGTTCTAGACTTAATTATTTTTAATTTAATTTATGGACATGAAATTTGTTTAGGGCTTGACATTTTTGACGAAGCTTGTTGGCGATATAAATCTGTATTTATTATTTTAAAATAATTTTAAATCTGTATTTATTATCTTAAGGTGCTGACAAACTTGAACCTTCAGTTGTGTGAATACGAGAATATGTTATGTAGCGTTGTTCTAAAACGGTGAATGCTCAATGTTCTGTTGTAAGTGAATGATCGAGTCTGTCAGCATCTTGATGCGATCGATGGTACGTTTTGGATATGGATGCCAGTAATTTAAATACAAGTAAGAAGTGAGTAAGGCTTTCCTTTGCATCCGACATATTTTTTTGTATTAACGTAATTAGTAGTTAGCCTTATAATCAAAAACATTAATATATCTTTATCTTTAAACGAGCAATTCTTGTGTGTATATATATATATATAATTGGAATCTCGGAAACGGCTGCACCGATTTTCATGAAATTTGGTATGTAGAGGGATTTGGGGGCGATAAATGGATCTAGCTAGGTTTAATTTTTAGAAAACATCTTTCCAACCGTGTTTTCGGGCATGAAAAAATGCTCAAATTGTTAATACGACTCTTACTGACATCTATTGCCGAGTAGTAATACTATGCTATACGTAGGATGGTGCGGGGGACGTTTTTGTTTTGAAGTAACTAGAGATGGGGTTATGAAAAAATCGAAGGAAAATAAGCGATTTTTTTACTTGTTCGATACGGTTTATATCGGACACAAAATCGATTCTGAAAATTTAATTTAGGGTAAAAAACACTAATTTTTTAATTTATTTTTCATTCGAAATATGTTCAATTATATTATATTATATAAATATGTACAATATCTGAAGAATCGCCTAATTAACTGACATTAATCATAATTTCGGAGTCGAGCGAAGCTCGGTCGTCCAGGTACTAACATTACAATATGTAACTAAGCGCAAACCTTCACTCTTAGATTTTGATCAGTTTTTTTATTTTTTAAAGCTTGTGCTCCCCATTTAGGGTCTGTTCTGACTATGTAATCCATGAGAAAACCACAAAAGGATTTTCCTGGTTGAAGTCGGTTCTTTATTTCTTTAAAATTATTGCATAAGACGCGAACTACGCTGAAGAAACGCCCAATCACTGATTTATGTATAAAAACGAGCCTTAGAGAGTACCAGTGGTATTTTAAAATGAAGTTTGAGGTCTCAGGCTATTCGGGGCATGTCCCGGCGGGTTGCGCGCTCAAAAAAACACTAATTATTGATGTTGAATTCCCGACCGCAGACACGAAATGGATATTCTGTGAGCTGGTGCAAAAAGTGACGTATCTTTTTTTGATTTTTACAAACCAATTTCGTCAAACGAAAGAGTGTTATGCGTTTTGCAAGCGTGTTGTGGTATTTCAATATTTTTAGTTACATATAAATATTTTAGGTACATTATGAGGGTACAACGAATATAGGAAGTAATGGAAAAATGTAAATACCATCTTGTAACTCAGTAATGGCAAAATAATCGCAATACAAAATGGTCCAGACATCGTAAATTTTGTAAATATATCCACATTGTGTAAATCATGTGGGTACATTATTACGTTTTAGTTGTGGTCTAAATCGTCAAATGTTGTGGTATCCGTGAAATGTGTTCTGCACGTCACCCAATGATTTCTTTTGCACCATCCCTTATATCGAAATTAATATTTCAGTATGCTTCGTCGCCTGAACAAATACCGTTTCTTCGCAGTCATCAGGATGTCGCGTTTTCGTCATGAAGTATCATTAATTTGCCATGCATTATTAGTGTGGACGTGATCGACGGTTTATTATACAGTCGCAGACTCCTATGCATCTGTTCCCATACAAATATGGAAAATGTATGGAAATACATTTCATGTTACATTGGTCGTTACATTACGGAAGAGTGGCGGGGAACTCGAGTTCTACAATTGCTTCGTTATCCGAACTAATTGTTCGTTGACTTTACATGTAACAAGAGCTCAGGTTTTGATTGTGAATTGTGTAGTATGGTTTGACCGCGACAGTACAGCTTTGATGAATGACTGGGGCCATGCATTAGCTTAACTCATGGCGCTTTGAACAGTGCATTAACCTAGGTTAACCCACCTACGACCGCGATAGGGCGGGGTAACAGTTGCGTTGTCGGAAACAATTTTGTTCAGCGGCTGAATTAATAATCGCCCAATATACGATATTGTCATGGAGTTAACCTTTGACACATGCACAGATAATGTAGTGAGGAACAGTGGAAAAATGTTTACATTTGTAATATTATATATTTAGTTAAGTGTCTGATTTCTAATGTTTTGTCTTTACAAATTATTATTTACGACATTTTAAGGCTTATAGACAGAAATTTCTTTCCGGTTTATTAGCAATAAGAATATATTTGATAGACAGTTATTTTATACTTCTGTCCTTCTCTGTATGTCCTCATTATAAAACTTTAACTCTTCAGATTTTAGATGCAATAGATTGCTGAAATTTTTCAGAAATTATCTCTATAAAGAGTAATATAATAGACATTATTTCTAGTGATAATTTCTGAACATTTTCTGTAATCTATTGCATCTAAGATGTGAAGAGCTAAGAAGGCAGGAGGAAGGAGTCTTGAATCAAACTTCAGTAACTATTTTACACGTATTCAATATAAAAGAGTAAGTACCAGTTAAAAAAGTGGACCATTGACTTAAAGATTCCCAGCCCATCTAACTCAAGATTATTCACGTCTTCTATGTTTATCGATCATCATCATTAGTCATATAACGTCCACTTCTGGACGAGGGCCTTCCGCAATGATTTCCGTCATTTGGGGTAAAATGCCAGTAAACGCTACGCTTGGTTGGCTGTCGTTGGTGTTGATGTGTGTGGTTTAACTCATAGAGAACGCTGCTGTCCGTTCTCTAAAGAGCTCCCTCGAACGCCTCTTACAACCCACATGACGGAAAAAGTTGGGCTGGGACGGTGACACATGTATTCTATTCGCCGTCACCACACGGCTATACCCTGCATATATATATCAAATGCAAACCACACCATATAGCCATTGAATCCCTGTACAAAACCATCAAACACCAGTTCATCCGATAGAAACCGATCAAACCAACCGTCCCAATAGCTCCGATATAATCCCATAGCAATCAACCAGCATTACAAACGACACCGGACACAAAGGTCAAAGTTCAGTCCAGCTTCAGGGGTCAGGTCACCCTTAACTGTAGTTGGCACGTCCCGGCATTATGATGACAAATATTCACTGGCAGACACTGAACAAGTAGACGGCAGGGCAATTTTGATTGCCATCTCGGTGCAACGCGATGTTAGATTAACCTACACTACCTGGGAACTAAAACAAGATATTTTACCGTTATAATCTACGACTACAGTCTACTAATACAGTCATGAGCAAAAATGTCTGGTCACACATAATTTACTATACAGATGGTCTGTGGTCCAGTTGTTCGGAAACTTGAATTGCAATCGGGAGGTCGCGAGTTCGAATCCGGCTACTGAACGTGTACTAGCCTATGTACGCAACGCAATGCTCGTACGGTGAAGGACAACATCGTGATGAAACCCGCACACCACAAGGCGTGTGAACCCTATAACGGCAATGTGGTCGCCCCCTGTCACTTAAATAGTGCATTTGCCTACACGAAATGTCTATAATTTTGTGTACACAATATATCTAATTATCTTGCATTCGAGGAGAGCTAGCTGAGTAAAAGAACCTGTTTTTGAAAGACAATAAATTTGCGAAAGAGAAAGTTATAAAGTATTGTTAAAGTCTTGTATTCTTATATTTTCAGAATTAAGTATTTTATATAAATTAAGTTATTAAAAAAGAAAAATTGTTTATTCTTTGTTTAAATTTATTTATCTAACTATAAGAAACTCGGAAGAGCGGTGTCTTCTGATACAGGCATGTATTGCTTACTAGAAGGCCCCAACCTTATGTTATATAGTGTAACTTGTGCAAATTGAAATAAAGATTTTTATTTATTTATTATTATTATTATAAATATTTTTGCTCACAGCGTATTATGATCGCGAATGTTTGGATGATTGGTCGTATGTTCACTTTTTCACATTAAAACTGCTGAATGGATTTCAATGAAATTTTACAGTTATATAGCTTATGCAACGACGTAACACATAGGTAGAATTTTATCCCGCATTTTCTCACTGGCATGGCATTAAACTGCGGGTAAAACCGCCGAGGTACACGTAATATTATAAAAACATGTTATTATTGACTATGTCTAGCAATGGGAGAGATTTAGGTTTCATCAGGCTATGAGATGATATTATAACAGAAGGCCCATGATTGTCAATATTATTAACTCCTTATTATGTTAAATGATGTCGAAGGATCATGGTTCTTTGTGTAATTACGGACGTAATTGTGTGTATGTCTGTTTTCCTGCGTTCGAAAGATTTATTAAAAACCAAACTGTACTTATCAGTTACAAATAGGCTTAACGAACAGGACATTGTTTTACATACCTATATTAAGTAGTAGTAAGTATTAAGATTCTGCAACATTTTATTGGCTTGCTACATAAATGTATATATATAAAACTCAATGTCCTGACTAATTCATCAACGCCCAGAAGGCTAAAATTTTGCACTGAAGCTGAAATGTTCCTATTTTTATGTGTACGTATGACGACGTGATAAAAAAGGATTTTTCTAAATTCACCCCCTAAGGAGCTGAAAAGGGTGGTAGAAGTTTGTATGAGAAAGGCGTTAATTTTGAATTATGGTATTATTTTAAAATAAATACACTTCACGCCTTTTAAGCCCAAAGCGAGGTAGGCAGAGGCACTTGTAAATGTCCACGGTTCACCAAGCGGAAAAAAAAATTACATAGAAATTAATACCAAAAGTGTGCAAATGAAATCGCGGGGCGTCCACTAGTTATGAATATATGCGACACTAAACCATTCCTTAATAACCGCAGAAGATTTAATTTCACCAGGCTTAGAGTAATAGCCATTTATTCCCGTAACAAAGTCAGTGGAAGGTAATGTTTGATAACAATTCAGTTCCGCAGTTGTACTCGCACCGACCGACGTTACCTGCATTAAATAAGCGTTCTTATTCCCTTGGGAATAAGCGATAGAATGGGCAGTGTGTTTCTGGAAGAAGCCAAAGCCGTGGAGTCGAATGAATTCACTAAATCCTGGAGCAATTTGCATGAGAAGTGTAACGGGAAGCGAATGCACATTCCGACGGTGCGGGGAGACCCTAATGGGTTTACTAATTTGAATATCAATGTATGTAGTTATATTTCTAACGTGGCCAACATATGAAGCTCACACATACAGTTTTTTTTATTAAAAAACGTCTAAAAAGGATGTAAAATCATATTAAACCGCTATCGTTGTACCATAAACATGAGACTAGTACATCTTGCTCGTAACAAATCACTAAGAAATTTATTTATTTTAAACCATCAAAATATACTATATTACCTACACGTTTTTAAAACACTATTCTTACATTCCTTTAAAATTAGCATAACCAATATTTACAGTTCAACGCGTAGAAAATTACCTAATGTGTGATTTCTCGATGCCATAAGATACCTGAATGTTTTCTTTCTTTGCATAGCAACTAACCCCTGTATGAGACTCCTTATCTAGTACCATAGATATCGTGCATAAACATTTTTCTCTTTCAAGAAGTAATTATCATCATGTCGAACCTTCTGACATACACTGCTGGACATAAGTCTCCCCAAAGGCGCGTTACAACGATCGGTTTCGTGCCTTCTACAAGTCATTCCTAATTATTAGAAGCTGCTAATAATGGACAAACAGTTACTAGGGTAACTAATTTGTGAGTCACTGAGAAAGCTATTCATTGACGAAAAGTATGTGTTTTTTGCGTCAAATAGGTCTGTACTTATTACCAAAGAATAAAAGCTACGCAACTTATTTCACTTGATACTGGCCAGTGAGATTTTGTGTAAAGATATAACACAATTTGAATTTGGAACCATTCGCCACACACTATATTATTATATTATATTTTTTATAGGTTTATGTAACCGGCCAGTTACAGTACAGATGTTTTATGAAAAAAGTTATCGAATACTTTTTAGCGCCGTAAAAATGAACCCTTTGACCGAAATAAAAAACACGTTCAATCAGTACCAGGCGGTTGGATGTATAGAAACCCGTGCCATAGCTCCCATAGTACCTCTCTGGGTCGACCTATATAACGTAATACTTAAGCCTACCTGTTTTCTTACATTGTAATTACTAGCATATTTCCTTACTCGTGTCATAAATGTAAAGTTTCAATAAATCCTTTGTGTTAGTGTTAAATGTAAATAATGATATTAGTGATGCTTTACTGCCACTTGATTCATTCGAATCATTGAATAAGACGTCGTTGAATTTACAGATACACTTTGCTCATAATATCGACGGGCCCGTTGGTGTAGTGGTCAGCATGTCTGCCTCTATTCCGTAGGGTCGTGGGTTCGATTCCCACCGCTGACACGTATTTAGATGATGAGCTTTTAAGTAGGTACTTGTCGGATGTGTCTGGGTATTTTATTTATATAAGTATGTATTTAAAAGAAAAAAAAATATTTAAGTATATTTCGTTGTCTCGAATTCCATAACACAAGTGCTTTAACTACTTAACATGGGATGAAGACAATGTGTGTGTTGTTGAAAAATATTTATTTATTTAT
>SJJU01004642.1:0-22207 GCA_012932125.1 Conopomorpha cramerella | reverse complement strand
TTATAGCCTTTGCTATCGGCTTGACACGCTACCGCGTGTATAGGTACACGTAGATACAGACAGACAAAGCCACAACATACTCCGTAGTTATTGATCATCATATAAAATAGACAATACACAACCTTCGGCCCTGGCAAAACAAAAGAGACAATAATGTACGTTAAGGGCGAGGGAAGTATCGAATTTAATGGCACGTTTATACTACCATGCTAGGGTATCCATTCCCACATCTTAGTGACAAGTGTTTCAGAAACCTTTGATCAGAATATGAGTAGAGCTACAGTGAACATTTCCTCGGAAAAACTGATATTGAATAACGTTATGTAACTAAATAAGTAGCGTAGGTTGTGAACACAACCTACTCATATTATAAACGTTTCGATGTATGTTTGTTATACTTTCATGCAAAAACTGCTGTAGGTCTTTCAATGAAACTTCATAAATATCATCATCATCATCAGCCCATACTTATCCACTTTATAAATATATAACTTACTAATTGTACCGCGCGGTGTTACTCAGGTTTTACTTTTTTATCCCGTGGGAATTTCGGGACAAAATATAGCCCATGTTCTCCGGTGCGGAGAAGGTTCTAGAAATTAATATTTTCAAGTATAATTATACCACCACTTCTAGAACACTCATAAAGTGTTGTGATTTTAATGTTTGTTGAAAAGTCGTCTGCTAACCAAAGTCTCTGGATGAAAAACAAAATGTTTGTTAGTTCTGAAGTATTGCAATATTGTTAGGAGCAAATATTTTTGAAACAAAATACGCGAATCTAACATAAAATATTCATATACGCGGGAGAGAAATTTGTGGTCAACTGCACAAAAAACTTTCTGTGTCTATCGTATGTTGGTACTTTTACGTCAATCGACTGCGTCCCTTTCGCTTTATACATTTCACTCGCTCTTTTCAGGTATTATTCACGACACTTTCGATTAAAATACCAATAATATAAACCAAACCAAAAATATCTTGTGGTCGATGTCGAATACCTGGCATATTACATCCTTCGTGTAAATCTCCATATACACACATGAAAAGTGTCTAGGGATCAAGTACATTTTAGAAGATTGCAATCAAGAATATATTTTACAAAAACTGAATTCATTCATAATTTATTTAAAATGTGGTGATAAGTCATTGATACAGGCATGGGGAATTAGGTAGGAGACCAATCCAAGATTAGATTTGATTTTAATAAATTAGATTTTTTTTTGTGCTCACCCATTGTCACGTTTGGGTTAAATACGCTTGGTGAACCGTGGGCACTTAGCAAGTGCCTCTACCTACCCCGCTTTGGTGAAGTGTATTTATTTATTTGTTTTAGATTTTTTTTAGAACTAAAAATGTTCTTGTTTCCTAGACTCTTTTGATGTGTGTATCATTAAACAATTTGGATTCATTCTCAATTACCAATCAATACACAGTGTAAAAAAAATAATTACTTTTGAGTGAAGTTTTACAATATGGGCTTCAATTGCATACACTATTGTATACAGGGTACTTAATGTTTGGATGTTGGAATATTTTTTTTTTTTGTATAGTGTTAGTTCTATATTATATTATTGTTCTTGCACCGCTATATAAAGCTCGTGGCGCACTTTCAGGATCAGTAACCTATTTTTTTATATCTTGTATACTTTAGAAATAATCAAGTGTGATCACTTATCTTTTCCACCCTGTATATCAAAGTATGTACTTGATTGTTAATATCATATATATAGATTCTGTAGTCTATATAGTTGTCGCTGACATTGACTTTGCAAGCGGAGGTTGTATGTACGAGATCGGCTATGGGTCTCGTTTTCCTTTTTCCTTTCCTTTGTACGCTACAAAGGAAAACATCGTGGTGAAATACACATACCGCAATAGTGTAAACCATATAACAGCGATATGCCCTTTCATATCATGTTGGTGAATCGCGGGTATTTGCTTAGTAGCAAAGCTTAAGAGCACATAAAATTAATATAAGAACTAACCTTTCTCTCCTTCTATTGGGTTTTATTTCGACTCAACACACATGTATTATTTTAAGTGAGTATTAATGTATGCATGTACCTATTCTTTTCCATATTAGTGGTAGACATGACTGAAGAAATTGCTCGTCGATTTTAACAAAAACCTTTAGGTACGACAGAAAATCGTTTGGCATACAACGATTTCTGTTACAATAATTTGTTTGCTTTTCGTTTCTAGACTGAAGCAGTCGTATGAATAAAAATCCCTATTTTTACTAAACGCTTAGTAGCGATATTTGACGTTTATTACTGTATTTAATCATAAATGCCTCTGCCTATCCCGCTTTGGGATTAAAAGGCGTGAAGTGTATGTATGTTAAAAATAAACCGTTAGTAAAATAAAGTTCCGTAATCAAAATGAGTTGAAAATGTGGTAACAAGAGAAGAAGCGTCATAATTTTACTAAGTTTGGTCTAAGTAATTATGCATTTGAGTTTTTTATACGAATCCTGGTAGAAAGACATTTTTATCGACCAAATTTGGGTGTTTCGGATATCTTGACGCGAGGAGGCCGGTGTACTGAGTGCAGGAAACCGTACAGCATGTATGAAAACGTAGGTGTATTGACAGAATAGATTTGCTAGGATTGTGACAAGTCGAGAACCATGATCTCTATCTCTGGAAAATGGGCGTGGCGTGATTGTGTTTATTTATTTATAAAATGTATGTATGAATAGAATAACGACGACGTTGCATGCGTCGTGGTCACGAGTCCACTCGAGAAACGTCGCGTAAAATAACAAAGGTAAGCTCGAGCTTGTCCTTGATTATATTCGCGCCTATATACCACATAGAAATGTTCATTTTAACAAAGTTACAAATAATGCCGCCTTGTGACGGCAAATAGAATACATGTTTTATCATCCCAGCCCAACTTTTCCAGTCTCAGAGGTGACCGTGGGAACTCACCAGAAGACGGGCTGCAGCGCTTTCTGTGAGTTAAACCATTAGACAACTGCCAACTGCTGATCGCCAACCTGCCTTCCGAGCATGATGATTATCATCAGTAGGCGTCATGTGGTTAATAATGATATAAATAATGAAAATACGCCGGCTTGCTATATATTAAAAAGCCATTTTACGTTTTAGTACCTCTAACCTCTAATGAACATTCTTTCTTAAAATAGATTTATGTATTTTTTACACGCGGTTTGTAAATTTTAACAGCTGCTGTTTTATTACATCATTCCTTAAAATACACCGATTTTCATGTTTGTATGTTTCTTTACTTTTTATTCATACGACTGTACCCTTTACTGTGTAGATAATACTATTTTATTAATGACTAGCTGTAACACCGGGTGATACACGCGCCTAATCTCCTTCCCGAAAAAAGCTAAAAAAAAATTGCCAATATTGCGCGGAAAATTATAATTATTCGACATCAATATTGATACTTAAGACAGGGCAGGGACTGTTGGGTCCTTTAGTCATCAATATATAAATAACACCGGTATTATGATACCTACATTTTAGTTCAAGTCTTAGAATACCGTTCACTCTTTGATATCGAGGTTCACGCCACTCCATTATTTAAGTAAAAGGTTGTCAAGACGAAAAAAAAAACATTTGGTTTTTAACAAAACACCACTCGTCGACTTTAATGTCTTGATGTTTAATATTTTGCATGAAAGTGTAGTCTTCAAGCTTTGTAAAGGTTTTCCTGGAAGGGTTCGAAATACCAATTTATTATCAAGCCGCTTTATTATTATGATCTAATTTCAAATGGGGAAAACGTTGGCATGTCGTGCAACCGAGTCACACACATTGTAATTCACTTCCGGATCCTGGAAATAAAAATGGCATGGGAAATGTTCCATAAAGCTTTAAGTGTAATATTTTTATATTTGGATTAAAGGGCACGTAGAAGGAGATGATACTAGACCAACAACATTATAACTGAAGTAAACGATTATCATAATTTAATTTAATAAGTAATTTTTACACGACAACTGAATACACACGTTTTAAATTAACAAAATTATCGATATTCGGTGCTTGACATGACATTTTTAAAAAACTATTTTTAAAATCTGATAGGTAACTTTATTAAGCTCTAAGTATGACAAAAAAAATTAAATAACAAATCAGTATCCATTACATGTTTCGACAAAATCCTTAAGCATCAAAACGGATAAGGAATTGAAAACAACTTTCGTCATGTACATTACAACTAACCTATATTTACAGTCTCTTTTTTGCTGACGAACACAGGAACTATAGACAGGAATGCTGCACTTAACATGAACTGTATGTGTAATCTATTGTAGTGAATTGCTGTTTGTGTGTTTTTAGCAAAAATAAATTGATGTCTATGTTTATTTATATACAATTTCGTTTACATAACTTACCTTACATGCCTTTCTCAGCTCAAATAAACTGTTGCACAGAAACATGTCGACAAACACAGTCGCCGACTTGTCCGTAGAGTTGAAATCATATATCCAACCGGAGATGACCGCTACAAATCTGTCATCTCACTCGAGGACGGGCTTAGATCAGTGATTGAATGTCCTATATTGGTGCCGTTATGTGACAGCGATTCATCTCTCTACCCCCCTGTATCCTGCCTCGGAGCGAAACCCACTTTCATACATGTCCTTGTTCAATCCACCACCGATATAAACTGAACTTTCTGCACTTAATAATTGTTACCACAAATAGCTCTATCACAAATCGTCTACGGCGAGAACAGAACTATAGAAACGAGATATCTCTCAAAAGTCTTTCAGCTATGAGTTATTCCATAGTAATTGGTACTCGCAAGCAATTTCAACACGGTACGTTTTGTTGTTACTTGTTATTTTGGTGTGGTTTCCGATTTCCCTATTAGTAGCGTGTGGGATTCATGACACCCGACATTGTAGGCAGATACGTAGAATATCTACTACATGTCAAAGTCCAGGGGGGCAAGTCTGCTACACTCTCGTAGTTGAATCGCTCTGGCATCGCAGCGTAAAACGATGTGCATTGCTGGTTTCGTTACTCTCAATTCACAATAGTCCTTAGTACAACAGCGATACACATCGTTTGTCGCTACGATGCCAGATCGATGCAACTACGATAGTACCAAAGCGTCCGAAGAAAAAAATAACAAAACAATGGGGAATTTTCTTTAGGACACTCATAGTTTGGGATCAGGGGACCATAATATGCGAAATGTCCCGGGATATTATTTTATTTTTTTATTAAATCAAATGTAATCTCACTAAAGACATAACAGCCAATCACAGCGCCATATTTATACTATTTCTTGATGCGTGTCCCTTTCGACTCTTCCACTTCCGTTTTTCGTATGTAACTTTAATCTCCGGTTTATTAACTTCGCACGTCGTTCTAATTAGTTTGTCGAGGTTACGCTTAGATTAGTGTATAGATAGCATTTGTTACGTACCTACAAACTACGACTACTACTACATGAAACACAAAAGTTGTTTAACGATTTAATACTTTCGTACTTTTGTTTCCACATTACAATTTAGAAAATGTGTGTGTATGCTTTTTCTAGCCTAAGTTATTTTGTTCAACTGTCTGGCAAATGGAAATAAGAGAAGCATTTAATTCAAACACGTGTAGTAGTTTTCATAGCACGGCTAGACGACGGCTTTCTAGTGAGCAGCTAACATGTTTTATTTTATAGAAAAATCTTTTGTTTTCAATCCCACGTACTATATAAAAATTATCCACCTACTGTGTTAAAATACCCACACAATAAATTTCAAAAGCAAATAAGAATGACAAAAAAATATTATTTTAATGAGAATTGTCTTCACATTTCTTGCAATTTTATAAATCGTTTCCAATGATATTATACGAGTATAAATAAATATCGCTTATAGAACCTACAAACTATTCTCAAAACACAAGTTAACATTTTTACTCGTTAGTATTCCGGACCCTTCTCTCCAAATCTATAACAATGCAACTTGTTTAATGTATTTAAGATTCTACAAACATTTTATAATATTCAAATAGGCTAAAAATCTTCCAGCAGTACTTTTACATACTAAACTTTCACGTGCCGTTGACAGACCGCAACTTAACAATTCCACGTGGGTTATTTTTGGTTACTTATTCGGGGGAAATGTCCAATTTTCCGTTCGGCTAGTTTATTTCTGTGGAAGTACGTACACCACCGCCGCCACTGTCGACAGAACATCGACAGGTTCCACGCTGCTGTCAGACGCTGCCACCGACTTGCATCGACTTTGTCACTGCTTTATTTGGAACTGACGGTACCCATTTGCGAAGTGAAATTCGTTAAAGTATTCTTAACTTTAAAACTATTACTTACCTATCGCTCATTTACTGCAACAACGCGACATCTCGAAATGTGACGCTGTTGAAATAACAATCTTATTATTACTTAGGACTATTTTCACGATAGCAAAATATTGTGAAATATCGCGTTATTTCAGTAAATGAGCGCTATATTCTAAGGTTTGTTAAAGTAAAGCTATTGGTATAAGTTAACGGAAAATGGTTCTTATCCCTTTCGCCCAAAATGCATGTGGCCAATCAATCTAAACTGGCAAATCTACTACAGTAGGTTTTACCTTAAGCATTACCTCACGTCCATCATCTGTAATTGGATGGACAGAACCTTGCGATATGATGTGACCCCAGGTTCAATTACAACCTGAAAATTACTTCCACTAAATGAAGATAGTTTATTGATTGATTTATAAATGTTAGTTATATCCGTGCGAGTGAGCTTTTATCACAAGGCTGAGGCACTCTCGAAAACAAATACTAAATAATATCGCTCAACCCGCGTGATAGAAGACTGGCTTAACGCTATTATCTATACGTATACCGTATTTTACTCGCATACCGTAACATGTATGAACCCTTCATACACGTTACGGTATGCCAGTTTCATTACGATATTTTTGGTTACCGTAAAAACGTAGCGTAGAAGCGACGAGAAGATACCCATTTCCGATATGCGCCTAGTACCTATATAGCTAATGTTCCGATTACAAGTCCTAACATGGAACAATTAGGTTGCAGAGACTCAGCTGCTCCCCCGAAATAACCACACATAAAGCGCTGCTATTGGTTAAAACAAGCATAATTTAACTCAGGTTCATATAAACAGCCAATCACAACGCATATATTCTACTAACTGGCCAGAAAGCATTGTTTGCCAATATACACTATTAACAGTGCTCCTCAGCTATTATGTGTATGTATTATACATACAAATTTTCCTCATGAATTATCTGTATCTAAAAAGGAAAACCTTATCAAAATTCGTTGTGTAGTTTTATAAGTCCAAGCATGCATAGGGACAGACAGCGGGAGGCGACTTTGTTTCATACCAGTAAGTAGCTGACGCGCCAAACGTTGTTTTACAAATAAACATTATTAACAGAGTTGCCCATTCATTACGTGTATGCAGGTATTAATACATATGTATAAACCTTCTTCTAAAATTAGTCTGTCTAATAAAGTAAACCGCATGAGATTACGTTGTGTACCTCAATATTGTTCACCGGATATATAGGCGCGAATATAATCAAAGACAATCTCGAGCTTACCTTTGTTATTTTACTCGACGTTTCGACGCAGTTGCATGCGTCGTGGTCACGAGTGGACGTTCCCTGGTTTGATACGAATCCGCAACTACCCTCAAAGAGTCACTATTTCGGCACACAACACTGATGATTATATTCGCGCTTATATACCCGGTGAACAATATTGAGTTATTATGTCTGTGCGCGTTTCATTAAAAAATGATCTAATACGTTGAGTAGTTTTATAGATCTTACATAGTTACAAACAGCGGAAGCCCACTTTGTTTTATACTATGTAATGATGTCGCATCTTTCATGAAGCTAGCGTTTTTTTATCATTATGAACAAGCGTTTGACTACCATCCTGCCTAATGCCAAGCAGCGATGTGGTCTACGATGAAGCACACTTGTTCATTAGGTATCTATTCACCCGCGACTTGAAGACCTTCAGACTGTGCTGCGCAGGAAACAAAGACTCCGGCAAGTGATTCCACATCCTGGCGGTTCGCACTATGAAAGCAGACGCAAACCGTTTGGTTAGCGTAAATGGTAAATCCACCTAGTATGCATGACGTTTTCCGTTCTCCTGGTTGTCCTACTTATTGTAAAAACGCGGGGGTATTAGCTTATGCAACTCCGTAGCACACTCTCCGAAATGCATCCGATAGACAGATAGGCTCACAACCTTGCGGCGATGCTCTAGGCTTTGTAGCTGACAGCTTGTCGTCACCTAGAGAGTCTTCTAGCACTAGCTTAGAGCTTTCAATAAGAAGTAGGAAGTTATTAATTACTATAAGCTACCTTTACTTCACCCTTGACGGGATAACACGCGTGACTCTTAAGCCATGTCATAACACGTGGGCGGGCACGTCTAGCATGTAAGTGTGTAGTTGTACAAGGGATTACGATGTTCATCAGTCCTTTATGACATAATCGTGCCCTAAATCCGACAATACTATCTGCTAGTTGGCTGCCTTAAAACAGGAATATATCAAAGTGAGTAATCCTCGAGCGACGATTACAACGTCAGGGTGGGGTGGTACTCTACACACACTTTTAGTATTGTTACATGCATACTACGTGTGGAGGTACCCTGACAAATGGCCTTAGAAACGTTGTTGAGCTCGTTAAGATTAACAACTGTTACCAGTGCGACAATGATGGGATATAAAAAAAAATATTTCCATCCATCCCTATACAAAAAAAAAGTAAACGTCACGACCGTTTCCCATAGAGTTAACCAGGGAATAAGATTTTTATAGGGTTGTACGTAAGAAATAACTGATGGACACAATAAGTAAGTGTGTCATAAAGGCATAAAATTCCAGCTGAGACCCAACAAAATGGTCAGTAAATCACTACAAAGTGTACAGACTACGCTTTTTACACTTGAACGCGCTAAAAATAGAGAAAATATTGTGTAAAATTTATTGAATGCCGGTGGTCGGAAGGCGAGTTCACGAATTTAGTAAGTAGGGTATTTTTTATTGTGTCTAAATATATTTTTTCAATTCATTATTTATTTGAGGACTTTGGTGCACATAGTGACCATGCCAGTCCCATCATACCCTTATAGCTAAATTTAACAATTTCCTATAACTTGCAATACAATATAACTATCTAACCAATACTCAATACTGATAGGTTCTCAGGTATTAGTTGATATTTTAAAGTTAACAACAATCGAGCCGCTTCTGAAGTTGGAACTGCTAAAATACTGAGGAAAATTCCCACATCATATTGTGTCTAAACCATTAAGTAAGTCACCAGAGAAAATGTTTACTTATTTATTTACAAACAACCTAAATAGGCATAGAAGTACAAAATAACAGGCTGTCAAGTTTGTTCCAATAGCTAATTAACCTAATATAAACATAACATTAAACTAAACAATATTCATCATCATCAGCCCATATTTGTCCACTGCTAAACAATATTAGCTTACTTTTAGCCTGAAACTCCACCGGGAACGATTTAACTCGTCCCCGTGAATGAATATTAATTTTGAATTTCGTCCAATAGTTTTTTGATGTCATTTTAAGTTTTTTTTTAGTACAGTATGACAGACCATATTTAAGTATGTTCAGTATTCTAGATTATTTTCTAGATGTGTTACCATGAATTTGCAAATTGTGGGATAGAATATAGCCTACGTTACTTCAAATATCAACATGAATTCGTGTACAAAGTTTCATGATCGGTTCAGTTGTTTTTACGTGAAGGCGTAACTAACAAACCAACGATTGTAGAGATTAGTGTAATTGCATGTATTGTATCAACAAAATTTATTTATACAACTTAAACAAAATTAAATTAGTTTCGTTTTCACAAAATACAGTAGGCCCTGATCGTGGCTGACGAAGGCAACCGGCTGTCAGCAACCCTGACCGAGACACCCGGGCCTCTTGCCCCTTTTGTATAAACAAGGACAAATACTTCTACACATCTCTATCACAACGTAACCCACCCTTCTATACCTCTTACTTCGACCAAGGGTCCTTTCAAATTTGGTTATATGTAACCCGAATAATTTGCGAGGTCAGACCAACAGTCTGCTTAACTAAGGGTAGGTATACGAATTGAATCAAACTTCGTACGTAGCACAACGTTACGAGTTTTACATACATTATATCCCGGTTTGTTATTTTAGGTGTTCCGTGAGTACAGGAACATTATGTAGTCAAGGAATAGTTATTGAACCGGAATGTGTTGGGTTAACTCCTTAGATTGACTTGATGATCTTAATACTAGGTTTGTTTGACTTGAGTTCATAAATGTATCCAGAGTGTAACTAAGTTTATTATTTAACTAGCCGACCCGGCAAATATTGCTTTGCCAGTATACATTATTAACAGTGTATTTGCGTTATTATATGCATTTATTACACATATATTCTTGCCCAAGAATCGCCCTATATATTAAAGAAAAATGCATGAAAATCCGTTGCAGCATTTTAAAGATTTAAGCTTACATAGCAGTGGCGTACACACCATATAGACAAGACATTGCCTACCTTAGTATTTTGGTTACCCGACCTACTAATAGAATTATTGCCAGATTAAGTTTATCAGCGAACAGTCTTTTTATTGTACTAACGACCTAGGCTGACGAAGGTCCTGTGTTTTGTGGGTGAGTAGATAGGTAGGTACCTATATTTCCTAAAGACAAGTTACCTTGGGGATTACTGCCTACCTTGTCGTAATACCACTGATACATAGGGACAGATAGCGGGAAGCGACTTTGTTTTATACGATACTAGCTGACCCGGCAAACGTTGTTTAACCAATTAACAATGTTTCACTGCTATTCGATGCATGTATTAGACACATGATCCTTCCTCGAGAATCACTCTATCTATTAAATAAAACCGCATTAAAATCCGTTAAGTACTTTTAAAGATTTAAGCATACATAGGCAGGGGGCGGCTACCTACTTTGTACTTTTTTATACTATGTATTGATCTGTAAATAGGGAGTGATTGTACTCCGTCTGCCATGTTATAGCAGTTGTAGTATATACTATCCACTCGTGTCTTGGATATACCCACACTATACTTCGCAGAAAACGCAGGTTTCAAGAAGTCATTGCACAATGTAGTCGACCGAAATATAATACATCACAAAAGCGTTTGGAGCGTGTAAGTCGAACTGTGAAAACGCCACTTAGTATTATGGGGGACGTTTAGTCTAGATCATACCGTAGTACATAGGTACTAGGGAGACCACTGTTGAATACAGACCTGCCCAAGTTCCCATGCCCAATATTACTTCTCAATCAGACATATTAATTGTACTTTGACAAAACTTAGATGCGTTTTTTACATGTCAACTTTTAGTTTGTTATTTTTGTCGAACTCGCCGTAAAAAAATATACAGTTAAAAATTTACATTATGTACAATTACATTTTTAGTTGTGAGCGATGGGGTCGCTTTTTAAATTTGTAACATTTCACTGTCAATTTTACATTTGTTATGTAATGAGTTTATAAATTCAGCCTGAGAACTTAAGTGTACAAAGACACCTTTTCCATGTCTCAGACTGAAGCTTTTCAGTATATTTTAACGTGTTGGAAACAATCGTACCTATAATTCTTGTTAAACTCCGACGTCTATTAACATTTTAGGCGCTCTAATTAAATCCTTGAAACAATATTGACCTTTTGAAATAGGACTAGGGCATCGAGAGAGTATCTTATGTTTTTAATCTTCTCACTTGTCCTTGTTTATTTCTATCCAATCTTTAAGATATATTTTAAAAAGTACTTCGTAGTGAAAATGTGTGAAATTGATGAAACATTTAACAACCCAACACAAAAGTTTCCAAATATGGTTTTTGAGTTTGCGACCTCGGGGTGAGCAAAACTTTTGGAGACTCGATACCTCCTAAGTCACTTCTAGTTTAAAATTGGGGCTTAGTTGGGGTTGACATATTCTTAGGTTATGGGTGATTGTGCCCAGAGTTTCCGGACATAAGAACAAAGGATATGGGTTATATGATAAATGACAGCAAATATCACTAAATAATGAGAATGACCATTATACTTAAAAAGTTTAACTGGGGTATACGGCGGACAAAATTAGTCGAAGATAAGCATTTATTTCAAATTCTTTAGTGTTTAAAATATTTGGCTTAAGTCCTGTGTCTTTCTGTGTTATACATAATAGTTTTTGGTTGCGCAATCTGGTTACAACGTAAAACTAAAAATAATCAACATTTATGACTTGCCTACGTTGTTTGCTGCTCAAATATTAGTTAGGTAGCCTTTTACGCCGTGTACACAACTAAATAGAGACGTGTATCTTTATTTTTTTTTTGTATCGGACTAGCACGGGACATCGAGTAAGTTACTGAACAGGAAAATAACTGTTTAAGATTTTTCCTTCCACCAAACTTCAGGGTAATATAAACGTCACATAAAGACAAAGCACGAGATTCATCACTGCAATCGAGCCTACTCCTTCACGGAACATTGGTTCGCAATGTCCCTACTATATCTCCTGAAAAACGTATTTATACTCCTATAAACAGCGAGTAAGGAAATCCCTTCAAAAGGCAACTATTTCAGCTGAATCACAAAATTACTTAGGTAAGAGTAGACGGCAAGTTGGGCGTAACAATATCCTTACTAAGCTGAGCTGGAATCGCGTGTATTTAATATAGTTATAAAGCTCATGATGCAGTGGTGGAAATTTAGTTCGTGTGTCAGTGTGATCGGGCAAGGCAAGGTAAGGCTCGAATTAGTCTATGTTCTAACGTTTGTCTGTCCGACAGGCTTCATTAGCACACAAAAGGTAGCTATCAGGCAGTTTCCGTAGTAGCTCTGCGCCAACAAATTGGAAACGTTATAAGGGACGAGCAAGCACAATGTAAAAGCATTTTGACTAACATGTAGGCGCGATAAGATGCTCACGTAATATGAATCGTATTGTCCTAGTGCAGTTAGACTGTTGCGCTAATATTGCGATGACGTAATGTAGGCGAACAGAGGTCGTAAATCAACACCATTAACATTAAGTAATAAAGTGTAATGTACTCGGTAGTGTCTCAATGGCCTCTCAATGGAATCTTCATCGTGAACTTAAACGTGACGTATTGCTGTCTGTTTTTGTCCCACTCATTTATTATATTAATAATACGGAAGTGACAACAGTGGAGGGTACATGTTACAATTTATGTAACATTTGAAACATTATAAATAGATGACGGTGCGGAAGCTGTACCTGCAGCGCCATCTAACGTACACGTGTACGAATATTGGAACGCCAGCGCCCCTTGTGGCGTTTGACGAGGTCTAGAACGTGGAAGATATTTTTTGTTGGAAAGAAGATAATCCCGAGGTGGTCTCGTGATGAGGAAATCATAGTTTGATGATAAAATCTAAGAGAACTTCGGTAAAATCGTTAGGATGACTAGTACTGGTTAAAGAGGGTACTTTTTTCTTTAAAATTGTTATTCTCCATTTCAGCAGTTTTCGATGGCCCTGGATGAAAATAAATTTCGATCTCTTTATAGTTTTTTTTTCGTTTTCCCAGAAGCATTAACAGGCCCTAGCACGCGCGTCATGAAAGACGCGACATAGTACAAATACGCAATGTGATTGGATGTTATGTCACCCTTAGAGCGACTCAGCAAATTTAAAACTTAATGTCTGGTACTTCTTTCTTGAAGCCCTGTACTAGAGGGGCTGAATCGGGCTTAGGGTCTACAGACTTAGACTTCTTATTAAACGGGTACTTCCGACTCACCCTGTATCTGGTTGACGCTTAACAACAGTACCAACAAAAGAATAACTACACATTGTTAACCCATTGATCTGCGTTAGAAATACAGACTTTCCTATTTCCGACACTGAAAGGTTGTAATTCAAGTGGCGGAGCGGATAAAAGAGGCATCCATTGATCAACTGGAGCCGAGCGAAATTATAGAGCGCTGTATTATTTTGCTGAATAGCAAAAATAATATGGGTCAGATGATGGAGGCGAGATTTGAAATTGGAGGCGCGTCGTCGACGTTGTCGTCGGCGGAGGATCCGGAAATTGTCGCTCGTGGGTCCGATCCGGGTGCCGAGCCTGTGACGTCACCTCAACACGGCTCCCGGCGGGACAACCTGGCAGACGTCTGACAAACCGGTGATTACTTACCGACCGCTATAAGATAATTTGTCGTGAATGTTCGATCGCGGATTCTTTTTACGCGTTGTCATTCAATTTGAATATACGAATTCTCCCTACGTGGTATTTATTTATTACTAGTGAATGCCTTGAGATTTCAATCATGTAGTTTATATTAATGAAAAGATGAATTTTGGAAAATCTTCTCCTATCTCACATAAACATTAAAGAAAACCCTTTGCAAAATTTCAGCTTTCTAGGGTCAAGCGTTTGGGGTGAGTGTTGATGAGTCAGTGATGAACATTATTTCCTCAAACATATGGCCACCTTCAGCACACCGCATAGCCCAAGGTTAACTGGAAGATAATGCTTTGTAGCACTAAGTTCGCCTTTGTACAATTTTAGTGTAATAAAGAATTTAATAAATGAACGAATCTTTCAGGACTTGCGAGTTTTACATATATAGATTTAGTTTTATACGTATTATACTTTAATGGACCAAAATTGTAGAAAGGCGATCTTAATGCAATTTTTTTATTGATGATATTATTTCCTTCTACTTTACCTTGTGCTAGGCGGTGTAGGTAGAGTAGGGTAATAGGGGTAGGGGAAAACAATAATTAGTTAGGTTCAACTTGAGTGGGGGCGATGGGATTAAGAAGTTAATGTAAAGTATTATTTCCCATCGAATAGAGATTTTTATAGTTTGTCCGTTAGAATAGAAATTATTTTTTTTAGCGATTTAAAAAAAATAGTCTCTCTCAATTCGACTGTTCGCTGATAAACTTATTCTAATAATACTGTACTTGGTCACTTCCTGGAAAAAATATATATCAAAGGTGGTCCCATGATAAGGAATTCAGGGTTTGATGATGACAGGCCAGATAAATCGAGGAGAACTTTAAAAAAACGTACGAGCGACTAGTACTGGCCGAAGTCGTTTCTTTTTTCTTTAAAATTATTCACTCACACACACACATTTTATTTGATCAGTGAAGAAAACTTTTACCGTGTTTACATGTACGACAATTTGCAAACTAGTATAATTATTATTACCTCTAAGACTTACACTGAACTAATAATTAAAACAATAAATATTACTATGTATTCATCGTACAACCATTAATATCCAAGTCTTCTAATTACTAAGCGGTAAACTTTTCAGCACCGTTGTTCCACATACACAATCAGCCCGCGTCAATGAGCTATTCCCATAAAGAACGCGTATACAAGATTGGACCACAATTAAATTTAAACTGTCTAACAAAATACGTCCGCAAATGCACGGTAGAATAGAGTCCTCGCGGAAATCGTCCCTTATCTGATCCAAGTAAGGTATTCCTTCGCGGAGGATAAGCGCGGCCTGCTTGAATCAGCACTTACAAAGGTAGGGCGGCGGCGTGAAGCGAAAATGAACCTAGATAGGCTGTATAATAGCTATTGTAGTCCTTACCATGGTGTCCATGTGGTACATATTTCCCTAAAACATATTATTATTTCTGTTTGTTCTTTTAAAGTCTGTTTACTAATTTCTAGTATTATATTGATAATAGATTTTTAGAAAAATACAATATCAGGGTAGGATTTACATTTATTTGCTAGTTTCAATTCGTTATATCATTCGACTATGAAGTTACGTCTGAAAATCCGGCAACACTATTTCGCAAAGTGACAAATCGATCTATTAAATCTTTCGTCGAATTAATAAACAGATTTTAGGTCTACTACTATTATAAAAAGGATTCTGTTTGTTTGCGTCTAAACTACTAGCCCTATTTAAAAAGTCCTTCAACATTAAGAAGCTACACTTTTGCTATTATTTTATCCCGAAAATCCCACAAGGTCGAAAAAAACTTATTTAACACCACGCGGTACAGCTAGTCCTACTAAATAATATAGAAAAGATTGTAGAGTCAGCACTTACGGAAGTGAAAAGGCCGTTAGATAGGTAAATGCCACCTTTAAAGTTTGCCCACCCCTATAATGACAGGGACGTGCAGAACGGGGTATCGGGGCCAATTTAGCCTTTAATTACTATGGTCATATGGCCACCGCATGAACAAACGTTCTCCGAGCTCGTTGTATCTCGTTTTCGTTGACGTTCCGGTGACGGCGCTTCGACCTTTCGGTATGCAGGTTTCCTCACATTTTTTTTTACTGTAAGAACACTGTATTATTGCTTCTGTGACTACTCACACAGTATTGCTAAGACCTCTTGGTGCCTGTGCTACTGCATCTAAGGATAGCATTTGATTAATTATTCGCTTTTTAGTAATATTGTAATTGTATTTGAAGCTCACCTCAGACAGCGCTGACACGAAGGTAAAGTAGACCTCCGTCCTCCGTCTGAATCTCCGACTAGCGAAAGTAGCGGTCTCTGTGTGACAGGGCAAACGAATGATGTGCACCGTCTAATTCTAATTTCGTACAGACATCAGAACGACCTTATGTTCACAATCGCGTGCATTACTTTAACCTAACCAAATTTGCAAAATAAAAAATAAATCTTATGAAAAAATATTATAACACTAGCTGACCTGGCAAACGTTGTTTTACCAATATACTTTATAGCCAATAATATGTTATTCTAGTTTAAGCTGCAATACTGCCAAGTTTCTCAAAATCCGTCCAGTACTTTCTGCGTGAAAGAAGGACAAACATCCATCCATCCAGACATCCATCCAAACTTTCGCATTTATAATATTAGTAGGATAGGATGGTTATTGTTTTTGTATTTGGATTGTACAATAGTGGTAGGGCCCGGGTCCATGCACGCGCAGTATGCGGTTACACGCAACACGGACCAAAATTCCCCTGCAAAATTGTATGTGGATAATATGACAGACTATCCGGAGCACACTGAATACAGGGGCTCTATTCTTATTTACACAGAACATCTGGTTTTGAATCAACTGTTATGGATATTTTTGGTATTTTATAGTTTAGTAGATAAAGGGCGGATAACTTCGTCGTTCAAACGATTTTCACGATTTTTTTTTTGTTTTTAGAAAGTAGATATTTCAATTGGTGTCCCGTGATAAATAAATCAGGTATAATTTGATAGACCAGAGACTCCCATCATCGAATTCTGATAAATAAATTGTATGCCGTCTAATAGTAACCGAACTCAACCAGAAATCGGTTCTTATTTCATAAAAATACAGATTTAAAGCATGTGTATTATTTTGAGAGAAAGAAAGCGGGAATGGCGTTTGACAACGCGAATTTACTTACGTTTTCTTTCATCTTGTAAAGGTCACATAAGAACTCAAAAAGAGACCCTTTGTTACACTCAAGCTGCCGAACTCACCTTCCGATTGTAAAGCTAGTAGCCGGAAACAAAGGCGCTCTTGTATTTTCTTTTTACTGTTTTTATTCTGAAGAATAGGCAAAAGAAATGAAATAATATATATATTTATTTACACAACGTTAATTAAAGTTAGTACATAAAAGTTTTAGGGTACCGAGATCTCCTTTATGTAACAAAGAAAAAGTAAAATAACAAAAAGAAAATAAAATATAAAAACAAAGAAAACAGAAATACAATTGTGCAACAGAATATAAAGGTAAATAGCACATATTGTTCACTAGTTTACTTACAATCACTTAAATTAAATTCATTTTTTTACATAGAACACTAGTTTGACCACCTTCCTGTCTGATGCTAAGCAACGATATGGTCTACGGTGAACCACACATTAGGTACTAATATTTAACTAAAAAAATAAATAATAAATACACTTCACGCCTTTTGATCCCAAAGCGGGGTAGGCAGAGGCACTTGCTTAATAAGCAAATGCCCACGGTTCACCAAGCGTATTTAACCCAACGTGACAGGGGGTGACCCCATCGCCGTTATATAATATTGAACTAAAAGTTCCTACATAATTGTCTTTTGTAGGTACTAAGTAGGTGCTTGCTGGAAGTCGCAGACATGGACGTGGAGAAGTGCTTATCTGCAGCTTCTGCTAGGTACCTTAAACATTCCAATGTCAGAAAATGAATTCTAAATTGTAACTAAACCTATATTTAAGGACTAAATGTATCACGGTCCTCCTTTAAATCCACTCACATTATCCGTAGTACGAAACCGGTAGATTATTTCCTAACCAAAACATCCCTCAACAAAAAGAAGATCAATTTACAGTTGTTTGGTTTAGTTGATCAGAATGGAAAAAGTAGAAACATCTTACCAATGGGTTTTTTATTCGTATTAGAACTACTACATTGATTCAAAAAGAAAAACCGTTAGCACGCTTTACTACTGTCCCAATTTATAAAAAAACAGCAATCCTTTCTAAACCCCCAATAAGTTAAACCAAGCAAAAAAAACTGAAAATACGCAGATAAAAATATTCTCTTCCTTCCCTATAAGAATCACATGAAGTACTCCGTTTAAGTAGGAGGTATAAATATAACTTATTGTAAGAAGGGAGTTTGTAAACCTTTTTCACTACCCACATTCTTCCCGAGGAAAATATAAGTATGAACCGTTATACCGTCGTTTGTATGGAATATCTTCTGTAATTGAGTCGTTCACATTTAGCCGTGTAGCTTTATTGTATTATTTTAGTATAGTAAAAGTTAATTGTCTTGTAAATATGTAATAACATTACACGAGATTCGATATTTATAGAAATCAATTGTATCGCAAAAAAAATAGCGACAGCTTTTAGGTTGTCTTTGTTCAATTACTTTATAATTCCAAAGTTCATTATCAGAATGAAATTTTAATTAATGGCATTGTCTCTTTTGAAACATCTTGTTGGATGCCTTTGTAATTGACCCTTTGACGGCAAATGAACTTCTAAACAAGATTTGTTTAATTTTGCGAAAGTTTGATTTTCGAATCAACGACGGGGGAGCGGCCAGTTATCTTTCATCAAACGTTCGTAATTACCAGTGGAATTTTACCTGAAAATAATAACAACTATAATAACCGTTTCCAAGACATTATTCCCATAATAGCCTCTTTACAAATAAGGTAGTCAGGATATTATTAAAATAATTATAAATATCAATTATTTAAATATTTTAATTTTAGACTTTTAAAAATAAATAAATACACTTCACGCCTTCAATCCCAAAGAGGGGTAGGCAGAGGTACTTGCTAAAGCGAGTACCCATATACATACTTTTAGTTTTTTTTTTTTAGACTACATTGTTATCGCAGCATACCATCATCCTGCCAGGTGTAAGGCTGCGATGTGCTCAACAATGAAGCACGCTTACCTATTAACAGTTTCGGGCACACTCAAATAAAGACAATAGGCATGTTATTGCTATCACGTCGACAGGCGGAACGTGTTCACAAAAGGGCAAAGTACCTGATCACCCGTAGCGCTTTGAAGGCGCCCAAACTATACTGCGCAGGAAACACAACTCCGGTAATTCAACAATCTGGCTGTCCGCGATATAAAATATTTAAAACACTTAAATAATTACTGCTTCGTAATGATTGTTCGTAGAAACTTTTCAATCAAATTTAAATTGAAAATAGCTAACTTGTTCAATAAAAATAACTTAGTTGTTCTCACTGTGTGACGTTTGAAAAACGGTATAATTTGAATACCGGGATAACTTTTAATAAGTAATTTCATCACAATCGTTGCAATTGAAAAAATACTTTATTATTATCAAAGCTTTATCATTATAATTTTACATGATAGACCAGCAAGACGCACGTTTTCTGATGTTTGAAAATAGTTATTTGGGTGCAGTCGGAAGATGAAGATAAATTAGACGTTTTTTTTCGAATTTCCTATGTCATTTATGCTACATCGTAGTTAGTATGGTAGCTTGGCTACGATCGTGGTAGATGCATTTGCGTAGAAAAATTGTCGTAGCCATTTCGTAGTCATAATACAAGGCGACATTTTTGAGATCCGAAAAATTTAAAAAATAGGATCTCGTAAGATGATGTTGTTTATGTTTACATATTTTGGATACACAGCTAAGTTCTGGAATATGAAATACATACATTTTAGTCTGTTATTTCCGTGCAATTTTTTTTTATCGATTTGTAAAAAAGGCTTCTTACAGCGCGTGAACTTTTTCTAATTTCACTACCGAATTCCTAAAACACGAACTTAACACTAAACACACCAACAAAGTATAAAGTGCATGTTGAAATTCAAGTAGCATAACCACACTTTCGCAGTGTCTCGTAGGAGCTTCATTTAAAAAACAAGGCTGCAAAGTAATAATGCCACAATCCACTTAACACATACAAAGGCGTTTCGAACAACTTGCCACGTGCGACGGCAGCGCCGCTTTACGGTAAAAATAAAGGAGATCGCGAATATGCATTAAGTGGGTGGCTGGCAACACTATGATAGCGCCATATTTAAAATTCTCCTAGTTAGCGCAGTGGTCGTCCAGCATAAAACCACCAATATGTTATGATCCTATACTGCAATTGAGTTTTTTAGGAATAACAGCTCAAGTTCAAATGGATACGGTATAATCCAGCCTTACCACTTTAGTATTGCGAAAGCCTGTTGTACAGAGAAAAATAAAGAGCTTTTAAACAGGAGTTTAAAAAAAGACGTGTAGAAGAAATGCTTCATAAGTAGTACTTTTAAAATGATTAAGATAAAAGTGATAAAAAAACCGCTGAAACCTTGATGCTATTACAGGCATGACTTGTTTGTATTATGTCCTCATCACAATCATCAGCTCATATTCGTCCACTGCTAAAAATAGGCCATTCTATTGTCCACTGTAATTTGGTTACGACTTCTCGCACCCAGTTTCTGCCAGCCATCTTGTGGTCATCATTATCATCTCAACGGTCAGTCAACATCACCATCTGATTGGTTATTAGCAAAATCATAATTTCACCTTGCTTTTGAACTTTAAACTATACTCAATATCTTTATTGCATTACCATAATGTTATAGTAGATGTTACAAATTCAATATCACACTGTATTATGGATCCCGCACACACACAGCAATATTCACATAATGTGCTTATTTAGGTATAGCTTATCATAACGAAGGAATATAATATTATTATTGCAACATAGTTATATTTTAGGCTACCCTATAACGGCTTTACGCCCACTCCCTATCACGTCGGGTTAAATACGATTCGTGAACCGTAAGCTAATTTTGTTGTAATGCTCTCTCCCAATATCGAAATTTCCGGTAAAATTGATTGATTGGTTGAATACAGAAACTTCGCAATACATAGCGGATGCATACTCCAGATATATATATGATACATACCTCCAGAATTCGGTTACCACTTAAGCATTTTGTTCCAACCTATTTGTTATAATGTAGTTTATAAACTACAATCATAATCCTCAAAATCGACTATAGGTCACCAATTTAACAGGTCCGATCCAGATCCGTTCAAAAATCAAATTTTCGGTAGACATGACAGTATTAATATTAAGACGAATCTCACGGTTACTTAGTACTTTTAACTATACTTCGAAAATATGATCAGGCAGCCCGCGGGCTCTCTGTTAAGTTGTTTGCCTATAGTACTTTTTTCCTTAAAGCAAGACATCGTCATCATTAAAACTTTATCTTTTATAATGTTAGTTGAGACTTCCATCTCTAAATTGCAAACTCAACCAATCATTAAGAAGTCCTTTAGCAGCACCATTTAAATGTTCGTTACCTATTGCATCAGTAATTTGCTCCTTGGTTTAAGACGCATTCAATCAGAATTGGATATTGGCTGGAATGCAATCAACTGAGGTCACTTGACTTCACCCTCACTTCTCCGGATCTATCCTTTACTCGGAATTCTACGAACTTGATCCTAAGTAACGGTTGGTACAGTGAAGCACTTTGCTCGGTGACGGCTTGTGGAATAAGAAGTGGACATGGAATATAATGCCTAATTTGACGTAACCGTATAGGAAAACGTGCCTTTCGAGGTTTTTATTTTTGTAAAGATACAGTAAATTGATATTTTTTAATGAAACGCGCACATACATTATAACTCAATATTGTTCACCGGGTATATAGGCGCGAATATAATCAAAGACAAGCTCGATCTTGCCTTTGTTATTTTACTCGACGTGGTCACG
>SJJU01004641.1:0-31997 GCA_012932125.1 Conopomorpha cramerella | reverse complement strand
CGTGGGTTCGATTCCCATTCCGCTGACAGGTACTTAGGTGATTGACTTTTTTAAGTACTTTGGTCTGGAGCGTGTCTGGGTGTTCCTATTTATGATAAGTATGTATAAATTTAAAAAAATATATATAAGTAAGTAAAAAATAATACCATCTCGTTGGGTCTGATTTCCCATAACACAATGCTTTAGCTACTTTAAACATGGGATGACAGGCAATGTGTGTGTTGTTGTAAAATGTTTATATTTATTATATTTATTTAATTTCACACGAGATAGACATTCCATAGCGACGGATTAAGAGGAGACATCGACACACATTCCTCCGTACTCCGTGACATTTTATGAGGCATCTGGCAAAAGTCCAACTACCTAATACTTTTACGGGCATTATTTTCCTGTACAGCTATTCGTGCGAATGTCACTTGCTACGATCGAATGAACATGAAAGGAATTCTTGCAATGTTTACTGATTTTCTTTTTAAATTAGGACACTGGGATGTCTCGATGTGTTTATTTTACGGCGGATTGTGCTGTTCTGACTCTCTTATTAGGTTGAGGTGTGATTATGCTATATAAATGGTATTATATATCCTTTTAGTTCCAATAATTTTGCAAACATACAAAATAATAAAACACAGAACCATGGCCATTGAGATGTTTTTTAAGATACGCATTTGATTCGTCTTAGAAAAATTTGTTTTTTTTTACTATAGTACTGTGTATATCAATATAATAATATCATAACATAAATCACATATACACAACATAAATGAATAGATATTAAATGACCGTAAAGGCTTCTGGCTCCCTCTAAAATCTTCTGCCAAATGAAAGTACAATCGATCTCGTATGTGACAAAACTATATCTTTGTCTCATTGTCAATACGTTATGCCTCATGCTAGCGCATCTCGCTAGACGTTCACATCGCCACAGTACCAGAGTGATAAAATTTACATAAAGTTTGAAGTATTCTTACTGATGTCCTCTGCGATTTTTGTCATTCTCCTTTAATAACTAACATCTGAATCACAATGCATTTTCTTCAAAACGGAATGTTGGGGAGATATTTTACTGAATGTGGAAAACTTAGTAGTTTTTGCTCTCTAGCATCTGTGTAGGTCTGTGTAGGTACATGCTAAAGGTTATTCAAGATCAGGGTAATGACCTTGCGGAGGACTTTGCGACCTCTCATTTACAAACCCTTACAGAGTATAATTAACCTAAGGGACAGCAAGTCCCAACGGTAAACGACATGTTGTCTAGCATACAATAATGCCTACAATATTCAAGTCACCTCACTATATTATCTATGGGCTCACCGCCTGTCACGTTGGGTTAAATACGCTTGTTGAACCGTTTTTTTATATGCAATGAACCCGTTAAAATCGTACATACAATTCACGCCTGTCTCTCAGAGGGGTAGGCAGACGCAACACATCTCAATTTATCACGGTCCTGATACACCCCTTTCGCTTCATCTACATTCATACATGACCTCCGGTTTCAAGTACTTTTCACGCCACCTTCCGCCAGGACATCACCAATCTGGTCGATGTATGTATGTCCTTCTGTGGCGACCTCTACTCACCCGGCCCATTATATCACGCATATAAATCTCTTTCGTCAATCGACTTTCATCCATTCTCTCCATATGCCCAAACCACCGAAGCGTGCCCTTTTCAATATTGGTCACTACATCCTCTTTTAGTCTACTGGTCTTCAAAACTGGTCTTTAGTCCTACTGGTCTTAAAAAAATACATTTCACGCCTATTAATCCCTAAGCGGGTTAGTCAGAGGCACTTGCTAAGCAAATGACCACGGTTGTCTAAGCGTATGTAAACCCAACGTAAAGTGTGAGCGAATCGAATTTTGAGGTAACAATCATAAAAATACTGTCTTATTGAGAACCTACCTTTTTTAACATTCCTTTTTTATGTCGTATCCGATTTGGATTTTTGGTCCAAGTTGGAAAGTTCAAACGCACAACTTTATTTATTTAATTATAAATGCAGACTGCTACTTTATTATGCAGACTACTCTAGGCGCCAAAAAAAAAACCAGGCTTAGGTCTTTTGTGATTCCTTATCCCCTTAGGCAATCCACAGGGAAGTATAATTGGATCCAAGTGGAAGTTAGATTTCAAGTTATCACAATACTAGCTGTACCGCGCGGTGATACACGCGTTTCTTTTCGTTCCTTATTCAAGTAGCTTTTATTCGTTAAAAACATCCATCCATACAATTCTTTTTAAATAATGCATTAATTTCGACCAAATTTGATTACAATAAAAGCGGATCTAGTGAGGTAATCTTAAAAGATAGACATATACTGTCGTAGACATGTTTTTATATCATTTCAAGAAGAATAATTCTTTCATACATTTGGTATCTTGAACCGTTTTCTCATCGCACGCAACGGAAGCCCTCAAGGATGAATAATTTTCACCAATTTTTTTTTTCACTTTTTCCATTATTTATTCGCTCCTAATAGTTGCAGCATAAAATATAGCAATATATAGCCTAAAGCCTTCCTCGATAAATGGTATATTCAACACAAAAATCATTTTTCAATTCAAACCAGTAGTTCCTGAGATTAGCGCATTCAAACAAACAAACAAACAAACTCTTCAGCTTTATAACATTAGTATAGATTGACAACCGCTCAACACCATTCTATTTTTAAATTCCACACCAGGAAAGTAGCAACAAAGGGGATTTTGTAAGAGCTAAATTGCTTGTAGCTGAGAACCGCACGCGATAACAGACTCAAGATTTCACACTCACGAATAAGTAGCTCTGTAGGTACGTACTTAAGTTTGTTGAAATTGCCGAGTCGGCTTTTGAAATTCTAAGCGGGAGTGTGTGAACAAACATTTCTAGGCTTTTCAAGAATTGTACTTGTGGGGTTAAGAAGAATTATCAACGGTTAGGCGTGTTTAATGTATTAAATAAAAGAATAATTGCTGTTCGGTAGAGTCCTTTAACCCCAAGAGCGGCTGGACCCATTTTGGACCTAATCTTGGCCTTGTATAATTATTCGTGGAAGTCCAGAAAAAGTATTTCTTTGTACGGCAATTTTTTGCCAGGACAGTCATCGATATTAATACTCAATATATTTATTAAACGAAGTCATACATACACTTATGTCCATAACCCTAGTAGGTTGGACATTTCGAGACTAAGTGCTGGATGACATACCCTAGTATATTGGCGAAGACTTCTCTCGAAGTGCCATCTCTTTCTGTTACACATGTTAGAGCAGTAATGCCAATAAAGTCGCTCAAAGCAGCTACAAAATAATCCCACCTTTATGTTGAAAGTACATGTTTCCATCTCTCCATTACAAAGTGTCTACATTCTAACAAAACGAAACTTTTAATCGCCAAACGAAGCACACTAGTGCACACTATTTAACTGCTGGATATAGGCCTCCCCAAAGGTGCTCCACAATAATAAAAATACATACTTACAAACATCTATTACTACCTACTGGACAGAAGGGCCGGGCATTTAGTCTTTCATTTTCTACTCCACCGTAGATTGCAATGATGCTTAAACCATGATCAAAAGTAAACCATTTCGCAAAAAAAAAGTACATTCATCGCCCCAATTTTACTGTCAAACCCAAACCTAAATATATTTTTATTAGAATGTCCGCGGATATAACCAATACATTAGAAGTGACCAAACACTCGTTTTATTTACGCCCGGGGATAAATTGCATGTCATTTTAAGGGTCACGCCATATGAAAAGGAAGAAAGCAACCCGGCCTCCGTTTCCCAAACTATGTAGGTATAATAAAAATAATTTGTGAACCATAAAACGGGGACAAAGTGATACATTTCGTATTTTTAGGATGAAGCGTCAAACAAAGAATTATTTCGAAGTAACATTCTGTCTCACTCTAATCGTGTTTGTCTAAATGAAACAAACTATACTCAGACGATTGAGTACTCTGATATTTTTTTCAGAATCAGGTCCTAGTCCTAAATATTGTGCAAAAACACGACAGTCTCATAGGGACTAGAACATTTCTAAATGGGTCAATTAGTAACCAACTTTTTATCACTACATAGTTTTGACGGGCCCGTTGGTGTAGTTGTCGGCATGTCTGCCTCTATTCCGTAGGGTCGTGGGTTCGATTCCCACCGCTGGCAGGTATTTAGGTGATGAGCTTTTAAGTACTTGTTGGATGTGTCTGGGTGTTTTATTTATATAAGTATGTATTAAAAAGAAAAAATATGTATAAGTAAATATATCTCATTGTCTGATTTCCATAACACAAGTGCTTTAGCTACTTAACATGGGATGAAGGCAATGTATGTGTTGTTGTAAAATATTTATTATTTACTAGCTGTGCCCGCGACTCCGTTCGCGTACATTTCGATTTTTACGAAGCATTAGGTGCAAAACATTTTTTATTGCGTGATTTAAAGTGATGCTAATCATATAGTAAGGTGGTAGCAGTCGTCATGATCTTATTGTAACGCTTCTTTGTAAACGATGTTGTGTGTTGTGTTATGGGGAGTGCAGATGTAAAGATCTTGAGCAAGCAACATACAGCTGTCCGTGAGAGAAGCAGCTCGTGCGGAGATCTACACCTGCAGTGCGGAGCGTTTGTCCCTGCGACTTGTTTATAGTCATAGCGAAACAGACGCTCACAGGGAACTGTACACGCTTGAACTCGAACGGGTAGTTGTTGGGGATGAGAGGGATACGCGGGATGAACACGTCTTCCCCTCGGCCGCAACCTGTTAGTATGGTCGCCTCGATGACGTTTCTTTGTAACGACTTCACCAGAAGTCTGGTGCCGTTGCATAGCTTGGGGGCGCTTAGGTTTCTCAGCAGCATTATGGGAGCACCAACTTTTAACGTTATCGTATGTGCCGGAAGTCCAGGAGCATTCAAAGAGTTGAGAAACTCGATCGAGTAGTTAGTAGCGTCGCCATCATTAACTACCCTATTAATGGCATGGAACACCATTTCGGGGGCCTCGAACATACTTAAAATTGCGTTATTAATAGCAACCGCCTCATCATTTTTTGGGGTGAGAATGGCTCTTTCGCAGAGCCAAGAGATTTCCTTGCTAGACAGATTTTCTATGTCAGGATAAACTTGGGCGATCAGCTCATTAACCAAAGTAATCCGAAAAAAAGTCGCCATTCACTTCGGTCATTGTACCATTACCTATCTTCAACAGCAGATCAGAGAACTCTCCCGTCAGTGAATCCCCTCCGAGTTGAGCTCTCATATTGACGGTAAGTGAGAGCTTTTTTACATTGGACCAGAGAAGGGATCGTTTGAGACAAGCGTTTACTTCATCAGCGCGCGTACCTCTGCTGATGACGGGGAGAGTCTGACGGAAGTCGCCAGAAAAGAGGAATGTGACACCATCCATAACTTTGCTATTGTTTCTCATGTCCTGTAACGTGCGGTCAACAGCCTCCACTGCTTGTTTGTTTGCCATCGTGCATTCATCCCACACGATGAGAGCACAGTCTCGCAGCACTTTTGCTTTTTCGCAATTTTTTGAGATGCCGCAAACAGGATTGTCGGAGCGATCTAGATCTATAGGTATTTTAAACATTGAATGAGCTGTCTTACCCCCAGGCAGTAATGTTGCTGCTATCCCAGAGGATGCCACCCAAAAAGCTATGTCGGCATCTTTTCGAATTTTTAATTATTTTTTTTGTTAGTTTTGGCTCATTTTCTCGAACCAAACTATTCATTTCGGAAATATTATAGCTCGTCTCAGCGGCATACTCCTTACTTATTGTTGCGTCGCTCATCATCTGAGGAGAAGGAATCCGTATCCAAATCCGTATCCACCCAGAGGATTTCCGCCGATAGAGATCACGTAATCCTGAAGTTGTAATAAACCACGATTTTCTATGTCGGGTCTACATTCCTCAACATTGAGGGTACGTCTCTGAATCTCCCTCGTGATGTCTTCACAGAAGTTATGGCGGTACTTCTCACAAAGATCGCTTGGATTCGATAGGTTACAGAAGACCAACATAACAGCAATAAGTTGGCGAAGTTTAGCGGCGTTGTCACTGATGCACGCCTCTCGCAATGTGTTATCCCAGTTAGAATCGTCTTCAAGCAGATGTAGTGCTCTACATGCTGCTTGGTAGGTTGGATGAACTTAGCCGTCCACAGATTTAAGGCATTCGACGACGGTCCTCGTACGTGATGAAGTAGCAACCGTAGAAAGTAGCATCCGCTATTGCTTGGATGTACTGTGTACACCCTACCGAGTACGTTTTCTCTAAAGATGCCAGTAACACCTTCTACGATACTACCACGCTTCCTACGATTGAAGACGCCACGTTGTTTCTCAAACGTATAGTATGATGGCACGTCTTCGTAGAGCAATGTTTTAGCGAATTCGTCATCATGGCAGAGTTTGAAGAATGCCATTAACGTCGTATTTTTTGGATCATCGACTCTGTCCCTCACGTTATTCAAAGTGAAGTAGACGCGCTGCCCATTCTCGAGATGGACAGCCAAATGAGTAACAGGAGGAAATCGTTCGTGTATAGGAAACGACAGGATGCGCCAAACTGCTTCCGAGCTGCTTACATATCGTCCAGATTGGTACCGCAACACTTCGTCGTGTTCGTTTTGTACCCCGAATGTCGCTTGGTCGCTGCCTTTTTGTTTGCATATATATGTATTTAATGGACTGGACGCTGCTACATAATTCGACGTTTTATAGACACTCGCTCCCCGCGCCCCGCGTCATAAACTCGCACGCGCCGCGCGCCTGGCGAAAATGCGATCAGAGTTTTTGATCAGTACTCCGTCATTTTACTACTTCTAGCGATGATTTTTGGTATACTCTTCTTTTAGATGTGTTTGATTATAATAGTGTAAACAAAATCTGAATAAAATCACCTCATTCAACATAATAAGCAGCTAAACATGCAGATACTCGAAAAAAATAAATTAGGTTTGTATGGGGGCCACGTCTTATCATAACTGGAGCTAGAATTTAAATAGCCTATCCTGTGTCCCAGATGTCTATATGTTTTTATACCAAATTTCATCAAATTCGGATAATTGGTTTAAAAGTTATGGAGGAACATACATACATACACACATACAGAAAAAAAATCTAAAAATCGTGAAATTAGTTTCAGTATCATATATTGAGCCTATAAACACAATATCTCTGAAAACAAACTAACTTACTCCATGACCGACCCTTACAGATTTATTATTAGTATAGATTATTACGTACAGAATAAATACTCACTCTCTAACCAATTAAACACACATCAAACTTGTTAAAATGTCTACTGAAACTGATTATTACGTCATCATAATCATCAGCCACGTGATTTCCACTGTTGGATAAGGGCCTCCCCCAATGATTTCAACGATATTTTGGGGGCAATGCCAATAGTCGCCACACTTGGCAGGCGGGTTGGCGATCGCAGTGGTGTTGCAGTTTGTCTCAGAAAGCGCTGCTGCCCGTCCTCTGGAGAGTTCCCTCGGTCTCCTCTTACGATCTCCACGACAGAAAAACTTGGATTGGGGTGGTGACACGTTATGTATTCTATTCGCCGTCACCACACGTTTAGTAAGCTGGTTATTTCGCATTTGACATAAAACTGACAATTTAAGTATAGCTGATATATTTCTGTCATTATTAATGCTCTTAAAACATACCACGTTTAGATGACACGTAAATGTTTGACTACAAACCTTCCAAACATAGCGGAAAGGGTTTCCACAGAACCTTATGGGGCCATTGTGATGGTATATTCCATTATCCCTTTAGTTGTGTTAGCACTAATCCCCATTTGTCAGTGTAAACGCTTTTATGGAGTCATCATGACATCGACTATTTTCTCCGGGAAGGAATAGAACAAAAGTAGATAATATTAGAATGCTTGTCTAATTATGTTTTTTGTTATGTACATGTTATATTTTAACCTACTTACACAAAACAAAAGGAAAATTTCACAAAGGAAATTTAATACCTTTACTGTTTTTTTTAAACAGTGTACTTGTACATGCGTTTCATCACCATCCTGCCTGATGTCAAGCAGCAATGTGATATAAGATGGAGCCATCTTGTTCTTTAGGTACCTATTTACCCGTGCCGTGAAGACCTCCACTATACTGCGCAGGAAACACAAACTCCAACAATAATTCCACATCCTGGCGATTCGCACTACGAAAGTAGGCTTAAGCCTTTATAATAAATCTACAATTTATAACTTACTCAATGACCTTTTCTTAATTGGTTATTTCCGTGCCATGTCCTGCCTTTGATTAGTAATGCGTAATGGGTACATCAAAAAGCGTTAGTTATCCTTAATTTGTAATCCAACAGGTTTAATCCATTTGCGCATGAATCGCACAGTGGGCCGGCATGGGCCGGTCAATATCTTCGCCAAATCTTGCACTATGCAAAGGGATTCCTTTCCTTGCTAACCTACACGGTATGCACGGCGGAGAAGAAAGACCGCGCTACTGTGGTGTCACTGTATTGCCGCTGGAATATCCGTAAATAGTAGCGGCGAGGCGGAACATCCGAAATACCCAGCTTTTAGGTGGGCATCTGTTGTCAGATTTGGAACATCGAATTGTATAATGCGGTTACGGTAAAAAATTTTATTTATTTAATAAGGTTCACCAACAGCAATCACATTTATAGATGCTATTTCTAAAAAGAAAATAAGAAAAAAATACAATAAAAACAAAAATGGACGGCTCATTATAGGTAAACACCACATGCCTAACTTAAAATATCACTGGGTACCTACTTAAATAACTAGAAACAATACTCAAGCTCTGACGTAAACAGTAGTACTTTATTTTTAAAAACGAGGGTTTCATCGTGGTTTATGTCTACGTGGCTTCCAAGCTGATTGTCAAGCTTGCACATTCTGGGTATAGGAGAGTTGGCGCCATGGACCGTTCGGCGGAGAGGTGGAGCTAGGGGAGTGATAGCGTGGCGTGGGTTTTTCCAAGGTACTCGATAGTTTATATTCTTTAAAAGTTGGGGGCAGTCTATTTGTGAGTACAGTAGTTTGTAAATAAATGAGAGATCTAATATATTGTGTCGAGATTCATGTGTGTTCATTTTTAGTACTTAAGTCTTTTATTGTAAGATTTTAAAGATTTCGTCATTGTCGAACCGTAAGTCAAATGCCACAAAAAACGATTTTGTACTTCCCTCCATTTTCATCATGTGTGTTAATAATAAACAATAGTGCGTCAATAAGTTTGACAGTTCGCTTGTTTCATCCTTTACACCTAGTGATATAACAGGGGTCGAAAGCTACGATTCTTATCAATTTTCGTCGTAAAAGCTCTTCTAAGAATTAGTGTAGAAAGTTGACCTTTTATTTTCTTGAGCGTTTACAAAGCAAAATTTTGTTAAATATTAATTTAGATGAAACAGTTTTCCACTTAGTTCTATTTGCGAAATTATTTGTTACTAGAGATACAAATTACAATAGAAATAACCGCGACGCCATCTTAGCTTTCTCAGCTTTTCTAGGAATCTTGAAATCATTTTTCTTTATTTTTTTAAAGTAGGTTACTGCTGTAAAGAAGACTAAGTAATCAGGGAATAAAATTTTGTAAATCGAGAGGAATTGGTCACTGGAAAGATTAAACCCGGTTTCATTTATATAACAGCTATAAAAGGTGTACCGAAACTCTTTATTCCGTTCTTCACGTGCTAACTTGTCAGATGTTGAGCTTTGTTCTCTCTAAGTAATAATAAGTTTGTAAATAATGTACCAAGCCGTGTGATGACGACAAGTGCTTTTGCCATCGTGGGAGTCGTAATAGGCGACCGAGGGAGCTACAGAGGACGGGCAGCAGCGCTCTCTGTGAGTTAAACCGCAACACCACTGCGATCGCCAACCCGCCTGCAAAGCGTGGCTATTATCGGCCAAAATATAATAGAAATAATTGGGGCAGCAGTGGACGTCATGTGACTGATGATGATGATAAAATAATATACACAGCAAACTGGGTGAATAATGCAACGCAGTAATGTTTTCTTTTGGTGACGTCAAGAACATATCTTTTACATAACATGACTTGTAAACTTGTAAGATATTTTTTAGTATACAATGCCACACATACACGCACATATGTTACAAATGTGAAAGTTTTGGATGTGGGTTTGAGTAACACCGACGGGGTACACTAGTATATTCACACTTTATGTCAATCTCCTACAGAGGTAGGCAGAGACAATATACCTCCGACCCACTACGATCGTGACACACCTATTCCGTTTCATCTGCATTCATAGTTCTGCATACTAAAAGGTGTGCACGCCTTACAACAGCTTCGGTCTTATTCCTCAGGACGCTTACCATGATAATTTAATATAACACACAAACTTCCTAAGTTAAGCTCAATTACTTAAGTTCTAAACACGTACGTATGCAAATTAGTACAACGTTAAGTTATTTAGGTAGTCTGTGGTTAAGTCTATATTGCAGTGGAGTTCACACCATCAAGGCAAAAAGACACTGACTACCTTAGTATTTTGACTACCTGACCTAATAATAGAGTTGTTGCTAGGTGCATTTCTGTTGTACTCACGGCACAGGCTAACGAAGGTCCCGTGTTTTGTGGGTGAGTAGATAGGTAGGTACCTATATTTCATAAAAACAAGTTACCTATACATAGGTGTCAATCCTTGGGGATTGTTGCCTACCTTGTCGTAAAAGCCAGTGCACGCCACTGCTATATTGTAATGTTTTCATTCGCCAATATTTGGCGTTCTGGCTCCGTACCATGAGCTCTTATACTTGTAGTAATATTTATTTTTATAGCTGTGTGACAGTGTTATACCTTTTACTTAGTGCTGTCCCTGTCACACAGTAATTACATCTTACTAATATTATAAATGGGAAAGTGAGTTTGTTTGTTTGTTTGTTCCGCTTTCACGCCGTAACTACTTGCTAAAGCAAATTCACAACAACCCACGGTTCACCAAGCGGTGTATACGCTTGTATTTAACCCCCTGTAAGGGGGTGAGCCCATCGCCGTTACACGTCGAACAGGAATACATATTAAAGTATGTCAAAACAATGCATTTTATTTATTTTCAACGTCATGTTTAATAAAGACATTTACAGCTAAGACCAACACAATCGATATTTAAAAAGAAAAAGTGAAAAGTGCAAGTGTCTTTTTTCAAAGCTACCGGGTTCGATTCCCGTGCGTGTTTTCAGGCTTGGGGATAGGAGCATTTCTGTTGCCTTATACTTGAGATCTTTCACAGTCATAAAAATATTAATAAAATTCAAGAGTTATAATTCCACAGACAGACACGGCAAACTTATAACACCCATATTTTTTCGTCGGGGGTTAAAAATAAGAGTAACATTAACTTGAAAGAAAAAAGATCCGACTTCAACCAGATTTGTGAATTTTACAGATTTGTGTGTGTTTTCTGCAGGACCTGAAGCAAATTTAAATGGGACCCAACAGAAAGCACTAGCTTTAGAACATAACAGAAAAAAAGCATCCAAATTGGATCAACCAGAAAAAATGTTTTGATCAACAAACTTTAAAAATATAAATCATTTTTTTTAAGGAAACGCGCACTGACATGATTTTAAATGTTTAAAACGGGTATTATAGCACGAAGATTAACCAAAGATAAGCATTCAGCTTACCTTCGTTAGTCAGCTCGCGACCACGACACATGTAACTGTGTCGAAACGTCGGGCAAACAACTTATGGTTAAGCTTCGCGCTATAATACCCGTTTTAAACATTTAAGAAAATACTGTCAAATTGAGAATCTCTTCTTTTTTTTATTAAGTCGGTTAAGAAAACACGTGATTGCAAAACCATGCAACTACAAGAGTGTTGCAGACTTGCCTTAGCTCTTTCTTCTCGCTCTTGTTCCTTCAGATGTGAGTTAATATTTCTATTTGGTTAGTAACTTCGCATAATGTGAGCTATTACCGGAAGGTTCAGGTCTTAATTTCGATCCTAAATAAGTATTAGTCCGAAGCTTGATGTTTGTTGCGGTCTTGCGTTGTTTGTTTACTCTGTTTGTTCCCACTCTACCCACTCTCGACATATTGTTTGTTAAAATAAGTAGCGCATTGTACAGCCTATTAATTTCTTCCGGGTTTTATTATTTTGCAAACACGTGTCACGGATGAACGGGATTATACGTTATTAATGGACTTTTTTTAAATTAAAAGGCGTGAAGTGTATTATTTTTTTTTAGACAATACTGACCACTTGGAAAAAAAAACTTATTTCCTGGCCAGTATAGTATATCTTTTTATATAAAAAAGTAATGTTATCTCTAACGAATGGGAAACTACGCATTTCTGCAATCACATAGTAACCAGTCAAAGTCAATGTAGGGCAGATTTCGGACATGCCATTGATAAAAAAAATCGCATGTAATATGAGTAATGCCGTTCCGATATCAGGTGCAATGACAATGCAAATAATAGATATCTATTGTGTGAATTAAAAAAAACACGATTATCACGTACAATTTTAGGGACCTGCTTTTGGGAGGTTGTGGATTTCACATCGGTTGTACTAAGCCTCTACCAATGTGTCTCTATTTCAGCGATATGAATTATGCTCCATCGTAGACCACGTCGCTGCTTAACATCAGGCAGGGTGGTGGTTGGTCAAACGCTTGTCCAATATGTTTAAAAAAATATATCCTAAGGATGATCCCATCGTGAAACGAGTATCCAACAGTCATCAAAATCGGTTTTCAAGCAAGGAAATATTTCGCCCGCATTACACTAGACTGTTCAACCATTACGGACGTTTTGCCACGGTCGCGGAATATCTACGGTGTGGGAACCAAAACGCCCTTACACTTGATTAAATGTATTGAAAAGAGATTGAAAAGGATTCCGAAGTTCGGTGCCGGGATCAACATAAAACCCTGCAAAAGGGCTCCGAATTAGGATTCGACACGGAAAGATTAAACAGCGAGAGTAACATCGGACATTTTCTATATACCTTTGATCGTATGCTGCCGTAAATAGAGATAGGAGCTTTATTAGCTGATAGGAACAATTTTTTTTGGTATCGCTTTTGCGCTTTGAGCATTGCCTCGAAGTTGCGAGCCTATCTTTCTTCTATCGGGTGCACTTTGGAGTTCTACCATAATGGTAGCCTATAGTTATTTTAGTTATTGCTACCTGTATTATATTCACCGTCACTACAAAACTTTGACAATGGAAATTAATTGACCAAAGATTGTGGATTATTTTCTGAAATTAATGAACCATATTTGCACTAAATATTTCGGCAATAAACATCAATTTGACACATTCAATTCTAATTCTCAACACGTTATTTCACGGAAATGCAATGTAAATCTAACATATTACAGTAGAAACCATTGTAATGCTAACCTGGGCTGTGAAGTACAATACAAACATCGGTAGCTCAAGTTTCACTTCACCAAGCAAACGTCCAAGATATTATCCAACTCGAACCAAATGCAGCAATATGGCAATCAGTGCTTGATTATGAATTCCTTTTAACTAATTAACGGTGTACATTTGTGGTACAAGCGTCGGACATAAATTACTACACACTAATTCGATGTAAAGTATGGCCTAGCATTCCATATATTTTATAAGGACTCCGGTGTCTGGTTATGCGAAAGTTGTACTGAGAATGGAATCGTCATACGTAATTGGATCAATTCGAATTAGGTATTACATATTTGCAACTGGCACGTGTTATGATTTTAGGTATAATATTTGAAATGCGAAACGAAGCTTTCAATTAGTATTAATTAATTTTTTGGAAGCTCACATAGATTTTTGCGCACTAAGTTTTCCGTATCATTACATTGAAAAAAAAACTACAAAATATTATCATCATCAACCACATGACGTCTACTGCTGGATGAGAGCCACCCTCAAAGGTTTCCATGATCATTTGGGGGGAAATGCCAATACGCAGAGGGTGCTGCTGCCCGTCCTCTGAAGAGTTCCCTCGGTCATCTCTTACGACCCTCACGACGGGAAAAGTTGGGTTGGGGTGGTGATACCATGTATTCTAAGAGTAAGAGTAGTATAAAAGTCTTTTTTTTTAATCACTATGAATAACCGTTTGATCACCATCCTGCCTGATGTTAAGCAGCGATGTGGTCTACGATGGAGCACACTTGAACGCAGTGTGCGTTACATATACGTAAGCGCAGTGCAGTTGAATTCCATTTTTTTATTATTTTCGTTTATTGGAGTACAACAGACTTAAACTTCTACCCCCTTAGCAATGCTGCTGCCCGTCCTCTGAAGAGTTCCCTCGGTCATCTCTTACGACCCTCACGACGGGAAAAGTTGGGTTGGGGTGGTGATACCATGTATTCTAAGAGTAAGAGTAGTATAAAAGTCTTTTTTTTTAATCACTATGAATAACCGTTTGATCACCATCCTGCCTGATGTTAAGCAGCGATGTGGTCTACGATGGAGCACACTTGAACGCAGTGTGCGTTACATATACGTAAGCGCAGTGCAGTTGAATTCCATTTTTTTATTATTTTCGTTTATTGGAGTACAACAGACTTAAACTTCTACCCCCTTAGCAATAAACGCGTTGTCACTTATACAACGGTTATTACAGGTCTACTTGAACTGGTTATTCCGTATTTGACATACAACTGACAAGTTAAGTGGAGCTTTGTGTATCTTCCAAATAGCAATTCCGCCATTATTAGTAAGACCCTTAGAGTATGTATACAATAATGTAAGAAAGTACAACACAAGTAATTTAGTTTAAATCCTTATAACATACTCACTAACCCCCTTACCAATAAACGCCTTTTTTCTTACACAACTGTTATTACAAGTCTACTTGAACTGGTTATTCCGTATTTGACATACAACTGACAAGTTAAGTTGAGCTTTGTGTATTTTATAAATAACAATTCCGCCATTATTGGTAAGGCCCTAATAATTAATATAAAAAAAAAAAATAATTTAAAAAATAATTTTGGGACGCAAATGGCATTAGTATTTATATAATGCTGTTATAGCGGCAACAGAAATGATAACGTCATATTTTGTGAAAATTTCCATAGTTTTATTATCACGGTGCATGAAATACAGACCTGCGGTGCATGAAAGGCACGGCCTTTGAGGTCTTATTGTAATATTGTACTCACTGTGTGACAGGGATAGCGCTAGACGAATGGTATAACACTGTCACTGTCACACACCGTAAACAATATTACTTTAACCAGGCAGAGGTTATATAGATCCCACTTAATTTTGAACCTTAGTCCGTTGGAAGACAGTCTAAAATCTTCTTCCTTTTAAAGGGTTAAGGCCTTATGGTACGGGGCGTAGTGACAAACGGTCAGCGGAAACTTATTAACAGGATTTCGTTTTACGCCTTGGGTAAAAAAGTACATTACACTGTCTTAAGCTTTTCAATGAAAGATATTCTAAACTCACTTTCACAATTCCTATGAGGCGGTCAAATCACTATATAAGTAGCTCATCCCTTTCCACCACCATACCAAAACACATGGTCACCATCGTACCACTTACAAAAGCACGCTCCGCCTGTCGGCGTAAAGAAAAAGGCGGGTGATGTTGGCATTTACACAAAAACTTCATAATTTTGCGGCAGAAGTAAATTTAATTTTTCTCAGCGTCATTTCAGCTTTACACTCGAAAAGCGTCCTCACTCGCGCCTTCGAACAATCATGTCAGTCAGTGATTGCTCAAACGATTTCCCGGCGAATTGAAAAGGGTTCCGAATCGAACGTCTATCACAAGTTTTATGTTCAACCTTTTTTTTATATTATGTTGGTTGGTGTTATGGAGGGATAGTGGATTCACTCCGCCCTTATCGCCGGGTAAGATTCTACGGACAATTATCTACGCTATCGGTTGAATGCTCTGGAAAGTTTTGATACGAATGGACCTTAAAAACTACTCATGTACATATCGCACAGTTAGAAAAAAAGTGACACAAAACAAAATGTGTAATTTTATGAAATTGAACCTTAACATAAAAGATACAAAACTTAAATTACAAAATCGGCATATTTCGTATTGGGTCCTTTTTGTTTTAACTATGCGATATACTCTGTATTTTAGTGGATGGAACATTTGGAACATTTTTTTTAAATTCAAAATAGAAAAGCGTTTTCGAAGGACGATCCTTCCTGCTGTGAAACTGAGATGTGGCCTACAATGAAGCACGCTAACCCACAGTAAGTCAAGTATCTGGTTTATGACCGATTAAGTTTCGTAGTGGTGATGGGTTTCCACAAATAATTTTCGTATAACTCGAATATCCCTTAAGTCACCTTTTATATTGTAAGAAATAAGTTTTGTAGAAGCATTGTTATGTCGGAATGGAATAGCAAAATCAAAATTACTTAATTTCATCGTAGAATAACACAACGTTTGATGAAAGTCATCTATGATTTTAGAAACAAAAGTAAACTAATTAATAAAGTAAACGAAAGTAATTTGGATTAATTTCTTTTACCGACCAGAAGAAGAACCGGGAAGAAACTGTCGTCTTTTCAAATTGTTTATGTAAACGGCTTTTTAATTACAATGACTTAATATTAATTTAGCGGCTTGAGAGCCGGATGAATCCCAAACTGATGATCAGCTTAAGGGCACTAAATGATAATAACACTAACTTGTAATAACGATGAAATTAATATGTCTTTGTCAATACGTCTTTAATATCGTTGAAGGAATTACTATACTTTTTATTACAAGTGTGTAAAATACTTATCGCTCATTTACTACAACGAGGTATTTCACAATATTTTGCTATTGTGAAAAGAATTCTTAGTAATAGTAATAAGGTTGTTATTTCAACAGTGAAACTGTTTGAGATGTCGCGTTTTTTGTGGAAAATGAGAGCTACGTAAAAATGTACAATAGTAAGACTGCAATTGTAGTACGTAGGTTTTCTTTCAAATAACTTACGGCGATGGGCTCACCCCCTGTCACGTTTGGGTCAAATACGCTTGGTGAACTGTGGGTACTTGCGCTTTAGCAAGTGCCTCTGCCTACCCCTCTTTGGGATTAAAGGCGTGAAGTGTATGTATGTATGTAACTTACCATGTTGTTTATACCGAAGTCACGACTTAATTTTTTCAAAGGCGAATCCAAAAATAAAGAGTTATTTTGCCATTCTAAGAAGGAAAACACTCTAATATCTCTAGAGAGATAAAGTTATATTTGAAACAATGTTTTTCTCTTAAGAGGCGAGCACAGTGTATAAACTCAGTACCAAAATGATTTTGCCTCAATTATTATTTTACGTTGAATCCTTGTTCTAATTCTCAGTAGGTACTAATTTCTTTTAACAGTTCAGTTATGTTCACAGTTCACAAAAGTACTAATAAGGACATCGCATTTTCTTAACAAAGAAATTTTAGAAACTACGTGAGAATTAACGGAATCGTTCACAGGAGGATTTCGAGAAACTCTAGATTAAAAAGCCTTCTTCACTTTACGCCTTTTAATCCCAAAGCGGGGTAGGCAGGGGCACTTGCTAAAGCAAATGCCCACGGTTCACCAAGCGTAGTTAACCCAACCTGACAGGTGGTGAGCCCATCGCCGTCATAGGGTTCACACACCTTGTGGTGTGCGGGTTTCATCACGATGTTGTTCTTCACCGTACGTAGGCTCTGAAAAAGAGTCCCATTGGTACACGTTCAGTAGCCGGACTCGAACCCGCGTTCTCCCGGTTACAAAAGACGCTTAGGATCCGACCAACTGGCCCGCAGACGCTGTCACGATCACACAGTGTGCAATAGAAAGGGCTACGCTCTGCGTTTCTCTAAATAACCACATCAAAAAAAAGATGATTCCATAGAGAACTAAAGTCATCTACATAGTACATACTCAGCGGATAAGCAAGGTGACAATTACGTATCTTAGTGCTCATAAGCTATAAAAATATAAATTTATAAAAATGCTTTGTCTCTCTTGACGTTCGGATGACGTCACACGAAAGCGATTCTGGCATCATGGTGTCCCTCATACTACGTTCATCACAAGTCCACTGAAACCGGTAATTCCGTATTTGACGTACAACTGACAAGTTGAGCTCGATATATCTTCGGAATAGTCATCCCGCCATTATTAGTAAAGCCCTAATAGGGCAATTTAGCCGTAAATTGTTATTTGCCGTATCATATACGGACATTCTAGAAGCTTCGATATAAGTATGTGTACTGAATGTGTAAAGATAATCAGGAAAAAAGGTTTCCTATTACGTGGCAGCAAACAAAAGCTGATTGATTAAAACCTCTGTAAATAGAGGCCGTTGTTTACTTTCACAATGTGACATAGTTATTAATTGTATCGTAACAAAATATTTTTTATGTGTATGACGGTTACCTAACATATTTGCTAAATATACACACATCAAAAGTCTAGGGTTCAAGAACATTTTAGCTCTAAAAAAATCGAATTTATTTAAATCAAATCTAATCTTCTGGATTGGTCTCCTACCTAATTCCCCATGCATGTATCAATGACTTATCACCACATTTTGAATAAATTATGAATGAATACAGTTTTTATCAAATATGTTTTCTATAAATTTAAAATAAATTAGTGTCTTATACGTATTATTGTTATTATTAGGGTAGGTATGTTCTGTTTCGTTTTATTAATTGTATGTGTAGTTTATATTTGTCTTTTTGTATGTTATATTATTTGGATTTATTGTGTTAATTGTTATTATTCGTTTGTGTTCCCAAATCAGAAAATAATTATAAATGTTTCATTTTCTTCTTGCCACGTTATGCCAGTCACTTTTTTTGGTCGACCGTAGATATATATCTTTACCATGAAAAATTGCACGATCGACACAATCAATATTGTATTACAAAGATGACACTCCCCCCCTCCCCGCGCACACTTATGGTGCAGTATAGTGTTTGCAGTCAGACTGTACAAAAATAGCACAAAGTATACTTAAAGCTATTGAGTCTTCTTGCATTCAAGTACTATATCTTCTTCTTCTTCTTATAAATAAAAATGAATTGCTGTTCGTTAGTCTGGCTAAAACTAGAGAACGACTGGACGGATTTGGCTATTATTGGTCTTGAATTATTCGCGGAAGTCCAGGGAAGGTTTAAAAGGTCTATTTCATCCAATACACGGGTTACAAAGGCGACTTCCTATGGCAAAAGAAATGTTTGCCGGGACACCTAGTTTTAAATATAAGTTATATGGTATAAGCATAATAAGCGAATTACGGCGAATAGAATACATGTGCCGTCACCTCAGCCCAATATTTCCCGTCGTGGGGTCGTAATAGACGACTGAGGGAACTCTCTAGAGGACGGGCAGCGGCGCTTTCTATAAGTTAAACCACAACACCACTGCCATCACCAACCTCTAAAAATCTTTGACGGAAGCCCTCGTCTAGCAGTGGGCGTCTTGATAATGATGACGTATGATTAGTTTATTTTGAGTAGTATTATGTATTGTATGTCGTTTAAGTGTTGATTCTTTTTATGTAATTACTTTCTGTTGTATTTTGTGGAACCCCAAAAATGTTTGAAACTTACAATGTTGTGGTTGGCTGGTAGAAAATGCTTTAGCATTTAGTCCGCCTTTGTACAACTCTAAAGTAGTAATAAATAAGTATACTTATCCCGTGAATTTACGTAGTGTTACGCTACATACATTTATGTATGCAGTTATAAAGAAAAAGCCTCTCGCGTCGTCAAGTGTGGTTTCATAATTAAAACGGCGTTGACTTACATCAAGGAATATTAAAATTATTAAAGATAATAAATTGTCTTTGGCGAGAGAGCGGTTTGCGCTATGATAATTAAATAAAATTTTACGGATGATTAAAGGCTTAATTAAATTTCGTGGATGTATTTTCAGTGCCAGTACGGTGACACGTGTACGGCAGCGCTTTGAGTAGAGTTGCTTATTCCAGACTATTCCTTTCATAAAAGCTCTTTGTCTTGTGTCATAGGCGTGATTCTTTTGATCTCAACGTACGAAAATATACTAATATAACAATATTAGGTATTGTTTCGTGTTGCTCTAGTATGAAGCAACACTTGTACACTTGTACTTCTAATAAGTAACTATTTAAAAAAAAAGTATATAAATCATACAGTTATTATTCCGTGTACGCTGATTTAAACTTTAATTCGGTGTAATTTAAACTTAAATTGTTACAGTTCTATTGAAGCTTAATATTCCGTATTTGACATACAGCTGACAAGTTGCGTTGAGATTGGTGTAACTGAAAAATAGTTATACCGCTTTATTAGTATTAAAATGTTATCAATGACCCCCTAGTTAACAAAATCTGTGTAACTTCTTCAGTGTTTTGTCCTTCTCTGCCATTTGACATTTTGTTGATGAATGCAAAAGACAAAACAGCGAGTAAGTAACAGAAACTGTAACTTTTGATATAAGAAGGTTAAAGTTTGCAATAGCTTTATGATTGACCCATTTTTAACACAATGAGGGACAGTAAAATAGGCACAAAATTTTTTTTTTATTATTATGACGCCTGTAGCCGTTCACTGCCCGAGAAAGAGTTAAGAGATAAAAAAGGCAGCTATTTGGGTAGGTAACTCCAGTTTTTTAAACATACCATTGCACATTTTATGTAACAAAGACGAGTTATACTGTAGAGAGTTCTTCAAACCCGTAGACTTAAAAACAAACACAAGTGTGCGAATAATGGCGAAGTTTCGCACAAACAACGCGCCTCATTACAAATTTCAAACGAATTTCACTTTATATAACAGCTGTAGAATAAACAGTGACTTTTGCAACTACTTACGCGCGGCAATTTTCACGAACTTTTTCCCTACACTCGTTGCGTTAAGCCGCGTGTACACATTAATTTGTCTGACGTGGTTGTGCCGTGATACATCAGAAAGGTAAGGATCGGTAACCTATAATTAATTTAATATGATTGTGTTCACATTTGTATTTTGCAAGTGTGTTGGGACGGCTTATGGAAACGATACCATTTTGATGAAACACTACACAACACGTCAGACAATGTGTACGTGGCTTTATGCCTTATTGTTTTGGTCTATCGGTGTGAAAAGAGTTTTGAATAAATAAACATTTTCATTTTGTACTCGTTTAGGCATTCATAGGTGAATGACTGCAATAAGAAGTATATCGTTTTAGCTTTTATAATACTCGACGGCCCTTGTCGTGTACTAAAGTTTGTCTAATGTACTAAAAGCTAATGAATGCTGTAGGTATCTATTCAAAATTTTAAAACGTTGTCCCTATGAATGAATATAAAAGCCGTAACGTCAGAACGTAACAAAAAGGTTAAGCACGTCAAAAAAACTACTTTCCTTTGTACTACGACCGCTCGCTACTTACAAACTTAAAACACTTTACTTAAAAAATTTGCAGTTTCTTTCAGAACGAAAATTTTTTAATGACGTCTCGCCGAGATTCCTCCTTTTTTTTTTGTAAACCGAGTATGATTAAATAAAAGAAGCCGGGTTCGGCCGTATCACTTTTGCCTTTTGTTCTTTTTATTTTTCGCATTACATCTGCTGAAAAAGTTTCCATCCCGCTAATGTATTGCTTGCTTACTTTTCTCGACAGAGTATTATTTTACGTTCTATTGAGCGGGGGCGTTGGCTCGAACACGTCATCGCTGGGACAGAGGACAGAATGGGGATCGTTTTTGACGAGTAATACTGTTGTGATGTGAGTGGACAGTACTTTGTGCCGTGAAGTTATGAAGTTGGCCAAGGATGTGAATACGACCACAATGTGGGTCGCCACTTTGCTGTGCTTCTTCGGGCATCTGGGTGAGTACTTTCATGTTTTTTCTCTCATGTCTTTCCGGCGATGTGTTGACGGCTCTCACGTTGGGTTGCAAGTAGACGCGCACATCTCCAGAGAATTACGTACGCCGAGAGGCAGGTAGGGCTTGGGTGGCGGTGGGCTTGTCCCTGTAAAATTTATCACGTTGACTTATGTACCTCTAAATAAGCTTGGTGAATGGTGGGTAACCGTAATTGATTGGCAAGTGCATCTGCATACCGCGCTTTGATTAAAAGCCGTCTAGTGTATTTTGCTTGGATCTCAATTATAACCATTGAAAATAACAATCGATACTAGAAATACTGAGACTAAATTTCTCAATATCAGAAGAGAGTAAATTCGAGTTAACGAATCAGTTTTGATTGTTACGCCCGGCGTACAGAGACAGAAAACTATGCTCAAATAACACTGATTTGCTCCACAATAGGGACCTTTTATCTATGCAAGATACGCAACGCTTTCTGTGATGAAAAACATGGTGAGGAAACGCCGTATCAATAGGTGTGAGTACTCTATAATGATGATACTGCATTTTTCTTTCTTACAAGGATAAGGAATCTATTCTTGGAAAAGATTAGTCATTCTTTCTTTCATGCTGATATTTTCTCACTATCTCCAAACCCTACATACATTTTGTAGTATGTAATCATAATCATATCGTTTATTGCTTCATGTTGGTTTTAAAAAAACAAGAATTGTACGTGCTTACTCTAAAAGGCTTACATGGTTAACAGTTGAAAAGTGTAACATTAGTGACCGATTATGGAGCATACTCTGCGTATATCAATACATAATAGAAAACAAAGTAACCTCCCGCAGTCTGTCCCTATGTATGCTTAGATCTTTAAAACTACGCCACGGATTATGATTCGGTTTCTTTAGTGGTCAAAGTGTTTGTTGACGTAGGTTTACATCCATTTAATAGCAGAGAAACACTGTTAATAATATGTATTGGGGAAACAACATTGGCTGGGTCGGGTAGTATAAATATAATATGAAAAATTCAAACCCCTGACTGATCCATTCATCACTAACTCATCTTAGCCCAGCCCAGTCCCATGGACATATCTACATATATAAAAGAAAGTCGTGTTACTTACACTATTTATGACTAAAGAACGGCTTAACCGATTTGGTTGAAAATTGGTAGGGAGGTAGCTTAGAACCGGGAGACGGACATAGGATACTTTTTATCCGTCGCGTTGCTATATAGAGAGTGTTATAGTTTGCATGAAATACTGAAATGATTTCGCGGGGCGTCCACTAGTATTACATAAAACAATGTTGTGTTAGTTACACTATGTTTAAATCAAGAACAGCTTAATCGATTAGGCTGAACATTTGTTGGGAAGTAGCTAAGGACAAGGAGACTGACATACGATGCTTTCTATCCCAATCCTGTGGGACGCGTCGTTACATAGAGGGTGTTTCTTCGAAATACTGAATGAAATGAAATCACGGGACTACAAATATTACAGTTATATTTCTAGCCTCGTTAGTATAATATAATATTACGGAATTTTGTGTTCCACAAGGTTATAACATTTATACTTCACGTCTTTTAATCCTATAGTGGCATGTGTATCTGGACACAAGCAAATGTCTCCGGTTTATCAGTTCAGTTACGTTTACCCGACGTGATACGGAATTGTCAATATTTGAATAACCCAAAACGTCTCTTTGTATTAATTTTAAACGTGTTACTAAATGATAGTAATTATTACTGTATCAATGTGCTTTCCACACGAACAGTGCGAATGGGTCGATCCATTATCTACCTCACTCATTGTTTGTTGCGTATTTAATTGAAATATTCGCACGAGAAGCGAAATAGAGCGTAGTAGGTCGTAATTCGCGCAGCATCATTTGTTGTAGACACGCACCGTAAGTAACAAATTGCACAGGAATAATGAATTAGCCCTGCAGAAGGCTCCTTTCGTCCGTTTATCGGCTATACTGCGGTCTACTTGTAGTTATGTCTGCTTACCTCCTAAATGATTCGGCGTTGGATTCATATCCTAATGGATAACGGATCAGTGGTTTTTCCACGAAATTATGAATATATTGTGCATATAAGCCTTCCTCTAATCTAAACAAACCACATTAAAAGATCTAAGCATACTTACAGGCAGATCTATCGAGAAGCGTCTTTGTTTTATATTTTTTATTCTGTAATAATTTATTGCACTAAAGTTCCAATGAGTGTGCTTAATGGGTATGTTCTACCAGTCAATCTCAAAATATGGAAGAACGTGTATCAATAAATTTTTGCGTTTATGTTGAACTAGTGGACGCACCGCGGTTTCATTCGCGCAGTTCCAGTATATCATACAAGCTATAGCACCCTCTACACTGCACTAAGTCCCACAGGAACGGGATAAAAAGCATCCTATGTTATTCTCCTGGTTTTTTCTGCCTAATCGGTTGAATCGTTCTTGAGTTATAAGTGTTGTAACAAACCCGTCTTTGTTTTATATATATATAGATATACAATGATTGTCAGAGTTACAGATGTAGACAGCTTTTATAACCCTGATTAGTTTATCACTCAATACCCATTTTCGCAGCACGAATAACAGCTTTTTCGCTATTTATTATTACTTACTAGTTTTAACAATCAGAAATTTTCACAGCCTAAGTGGCTCTGAGAGAATACCGAATTGTGTAAACACTCGAAAACGAAATAATCTCCAAACGTAAGGCAAAATACCTGTCTAAATATCAACGGCTATTACGTTTCAAATACTCGTTCGTAGTCAATAAATTGATTATAGCTAGGAGTCTGGTACTGAACGTCTGCCTCTGTAGGTCAGAGTACGGTCGTGGGCTTTTAGATATTTTCAATTCGACAATATTACTTGGCTTCGGAGATGATTGATGTTTTAAGGTTAGTGAGCTCAACTTAGAATGGTTATGTACACATTTGGCGTGTCTTTTGTTGTACGTCGCAAAGTGCTAGGGTCGCAAATTACGTTTTAACAGCATCGCCAAAGACCTTCGGTGGGCCCTTGATTTACGGACGGCGTACTTGAATATTGGAATTATGAAGCGACAACGTTCGGTTGAGGTTATTTGTCAGATTTTAAATGGATGAATTTTCCGTCTATATTTAAACACGCAAAATGACCCGTTCTTTTGCCAATATGCATTATTATGCGTTGAATAGTCAGTAAGATGAGTGAATTTATTCATCATCATCATCAGCCACATGACGTCCACTGCTGAACGAGAGCCTACCCCAATGAGTTTCATGATTGATTAGGGGAAAATAACAGGCGGATTGGCAATCGCAGTGGTGTTGTGGTTTAACTTACACGCGCTGTTGCCCGTCCTCTGGAGAGTTACCTCGGTCGCTTTTACGCCCCTAAGACAGGAATAGTTGGGGTACTGACACATGTATTCTATTCGCCGTCACCACACGGTGGTGTGAATTTATTACCAGGTATAAAGCATTTCTACAGATGAAAAACACGTTCTGTGTGTCAATGCCCAGGTGAAAATAAAAATATACCACCAAATATAGACACGGTCAGCTCATTGTCCTTTTAGTATGAAGAGTCCTGCTGAAATGAACTCAGTACGCTCTGCAGAAACAGTAAAATTCCGACTCACCCTGTATATATGAACAGCCAGCCAGTGGATTTAGGGTGGGCGATGCGAGGCGCCATTCGTTCCTCTATGCTCGATAAAATCTGCTCGGAGCCAGTTTAATCCGGTTCACAGAGTCAGATCCGGTGCGTTGGCTCAAAAATTAAACTCTCAACAACTGTGGATTGTGAGATTGAAGTACGTAGTTATATACCTACCTAGGTATGTTAATCAGGTGAATTTTGAAATAGCTTATAGCTTTTTTTACAAAAATAATGCAGAATATATTAATCATTAACGTACTACACTCGTGAGCAAAATTCCATATGCGTTCCGGCGAAATTTTAATAAATCCTTATCCTTATTTTAAATGAGAAAGTGAGTTTTTTTGTTCCGGTTTCACGCCGATAGATTTTCCGTGGGAATGATAAGTTTTCTTTATAGTTGTCCTTTATACCGCAATATAACCGATATAAATCTGAAAGTAGTAATATTGAATCCAAGACAACAACATCGTGGTGAAACCCGCACACCACAAGGTGTGTAAATCCTATAACGGCGATGGGCTCACCCCCTGTCACGTTGGGTTAAATACGCTTGGTGAACCGTGGGTACTTGCTTTAGCAAGTGCCTCTGCCTACCCCTCTTTGGGATTAAAGGCGTGAAGTGAAGTGTACAACAACACTAACAATCAGATAGCTCTCCTCGTTTGCGAGATGTTTAGATGCGTTGTCTACACAAAGTTAATTTTGAGCATGATTTTTTGCCGCGTGTTAATATACTAGCAGTAAACCGCGGTATTCGCGGTGTACGCATGGTGTTTGCCATTTTCGTGGGAATTTCGGAAAAAATATATAGCGCACGTTACGTCTACCTCCATGAATACGTGTAGAAAGTTATATGTTGTACGTGTAAGTAGTTTTCGCGTGAATGCGTAACAAGCAAACTTACATTTACATTTGGCACAACAGCTAATAATATTTTTAATCAGTAACTTCGTATAGACCAATTCTGACCATTAGCCCATACAGTGATGATGAAAAAGTATGAAAATTTACCTAAAAATTTATATTTGAGAATCGGATACGTTTGTACTGTTGATATAATAAATGCCGGAAATTCTGGAAATGCTGATGTCTAGGCATCTGCTAAGTAACTGAAGTTGTTTACAATATTATTGTGTTACCTTATTTATAAATCAAAAAGCTAAGAGCTAATGAGTGCTCAAATTTAGGTTCTATTTCCAAGCACATCAAATCATTGTAAACAACTTGCTTTTCTTGTAAACAATCAAAGAAAACAATAGCATAAGTACAACAAAACAATTTCCATCGTACATTTAAATAATGAAACTAAATATTCACTTTACGTGATGAATAAACATCCCTGTTACTTAAAATATCCATTATTTATTGCTCGAATAGATACACAAGTGAGCTCACTAGACAAATGAATCAACTACGACTACAGTTTTGGCGTAACTGGGAATATGCCAATTCTTTTTTAGGCCAAAGTTTTCTGTCTGCAGACTTCGAACAAACGTGCTCACTTTTTGGGTCGTTATTTTATTCTCACTCGAATGAGGTCGCTGGTGATATATTTGAAAAAAAAAATACGAGATGCTTACAAAAAAGAAAAATGGTTAGTTACTTTAAAAGCTCAGAGCAAAGACAGTGAAAAGCTCTAGGCTAACAAGTTTCATCCATAAGCCAATCAAGTTTTGTGACAGATAATATTTCAAACCTCCTGACGCCCACTATCACTATCCTCATATAACTAAAAGAAAAAAAAAACCGACTTGAAAACCACCAGCTTTCAAATTAAAAAAAAACATCCAAACCGGTTCACCCAGGCGAAAGTTCTAAGGTAACAAACATAAAAAAATACAGACGAATTGAGAACCTCCTCATTTTTTGATGTCGGTTAAAAAGTACCTAAGATTTTACTTACTGCCTTAACACATACCGTAAAAAGTTAAAACGATGACTAACTAGTTGATATCAACTTAGACTGGTATTATCGGTATTTGGTGTACATTTGACCATGTTATGACACCTTAACTAACAGTGCACTAAAGCTGTTCTAACTTGATGAATACGAGGCTTACAATAGTATTATGTTATATCACATATAGTCATCTATGTAATCTCTAGATTCGTCTATTATTACGTAATTGAGAGCAACATTTTTATGTTATCATGTGACCACCATCTATCACAAAACTTTTTTAATGACAATTTAATGTACATTATCATGTTTGAAAACGCGTCGGTAGTCTACTTGGTCGGATACTTGACTTACAATCGAGAGGTCGCGGATTCGAGTCCGGCTACTGGATGTGTACCAGTGGCCAGTGGAACTCTTTTAGAGCCTCTACGCAACGCAACGCTCGTAGGGTGAAGAAAACATCGTGATGAAATTCGCACACACAAGTTTGTAACCCCTTATTTCGGATTCCGTTTTAATGCTGTAATGTACGCAAAATTGTCATTTCAATATAAAGTTTTGTAAAAGGTTAAAGTTAAATTTATCACTAGGTACAAAAAAAAAAAACAATCGTAAAAACGTAGAAAACATCCGAAACGTTTAGTGCTATTAAAGCGGGACCTACCTTCGAGACTTCACCGGTTGAGTAGGGTAAGGGTACAATGTACATAAAATGCCAATATTGTGTAAATTGTTTTCAACACTTCTTTCCTTTTAAACGGTACCCAACACATAATAATAACCTTACCCAAAATCTAAAAATAAATGCTTGTTTCTAATGTAGTTTATTTTCAATTTTACATAAATACATATACGCCACGCCCTTTTGCCAGAGGGATTCGACTGTAACTACTTATTTTTAGATTCATACGAATAAAACATTCAATAGAATAACAAGCGACAATCAATAACTCATCAACGCTCAGCCCAAACCCTTGAAATTGAAATTTTGCACACAGCTTCTTTTTAAGAAAGGGTTTTAAAAATTCATCCCTTAAGGGTAAAAAGTATACATACAAAGTCATTAGAATAGTGCGCGCGCTGTAAGAAGCACGGATAGTGATGTTTGTTTGCATATTAGCTAAAAAATAATACATTGTTTCTCATTCGATTAAATAAATATTACATTATTATATTATTTATGTAAGTTATGTAAGTTACTACTTACTTATGATTAAATTCTAAGGAACAACATATCTATCTACTTATTTGCCTACCAATAACCCTACCTATCTATAAGAATACGGGGTAAGTCTCATTTGTTAAATAGAACATGTCGAAATTGCATGTTTGTTCTTTTCTTTCTTTAGGAAAAGTGGGAGAGATAAATTTGTTTCATAGAACAAATGGGACATATGAATATGTACTATATTGTTTGTATTACATTGTAACGCTTCACTTCGACAATTCGATTCAAGTACCAACACGACGTCACTAATGTCACGTGAGTGAATGACAAATAACATAAAATAAACAGGACGTTTAAATCTATAAACCCACAATTTTTTTGTCTGTTATTTCGTTCCTTTTTTATTGCTTAAATTCAGCGCGCGGACTATATATTTTTCCGCAGCACATCGAAGGAAATTTAAATCCACTAAAGTCACGGACAAAACACGACAAAAACTGACAGCATAACAAATGATGTGAAAGCGTCCCTTTACCGCTATATTTCTAAACCCTATTGAATAGAGTCAAGGCTTCTCAGGTGCCCTTCGAACGGCACGATACCGGCCTGAAACCTGAAGCAGACGTCAATAGCTAACATCCATCATCGTCGAGGCCCACTTTCGCTACAAGAGCTAATCTTTTTGCGCCCAGAAACCGAAAATTAATATCATCTCTTTATTTATTATTGTACTAGCTCTTACTCCCGGCTTTGCTTTCGTTGATTTTATCTGTTAGTTTTTTATCAGCCCCAACTTTTCGTATTCTGTATCTTAAATATTGTCACGAATATTATTCAATCATCCTTATAATCAATATTTTTAAATAAATTATGTTATTAATAAAATGTTTTAAGTGTACGATAAAATAACTCACGATTATAATGAAAATTGCTTACAATTCACTGACTCAAATTCCTACGTGAAAGAATAAAAACAAACAAACGGACTTCTGTCCTTTTATTTTATGTAAAAATATATATTTTTTATATTTATTTACGAAGCGTGGCCGCGACATTGCTTAATCGTTCTTCTTGCTAGTAATCTCTCGAGATAGCATTTTTGGGACAAAGAAAAATATTATTTAGGCTTTTCATAATGGACCTTTTAATTGTTTAATCCTTTTTACCAGTGGCTGCGGATTATGATGCGAGAAAACAATACAAATTAAGCTTCTTTAGGCTTGAAAATTTTATGTTGTCAGTATCGCATCCAATTCAGACGAGTGGTCGAAATGATAATATTCGTTAATAGAGTTGTCGGAGTATTAACAAAACGCTATTGGGCAATTTTTTTATCACTGTGAACAAGCGTTTGACCACCATCCTGCCTGATGTTAAGCAGCGATGGAGCACACTTGCTCATTAGGTACCTATTCACCATCGACTTGAAGACCTTCAGACTGTACTGTGCAGGAAACACAGACTCCGGCAAGTCATTCCACATCCTGGCGGTTCGCACTATGAAAGTAGACGCAAACCGTTTGGTTCGCGAAACTGGCAAATCTACCTGGTATGGATGACGTTTTGCCGTTCCCCTGGTTGTCCTATTGTAAAACGCGATGGGGGTATTAGGTTATGCAACTCCGTAGCTCAATCTCCGAAACGCACCCGATAGAAGACAGATAGGCTCGCGACTTTGCGGCGATGTTCTAGTTGTTCTGCCGTTTGGCTATAATTGTTCTGATGTGACCTTGGCTGCTCGAAAATATTACATAACACCCTTTTTGTATTCGTTATTGATAGTATTCCTAGCGGTTATTAATACAGTTAAATTGTTAACTAATCGCCCTAGGTGAGTGCTCGAAAACGTAAACGAAATGATTTTATAGGACCGGGGACATCATAGCATAGAACAAGGGCCCAAGTACTCTCTGGTAGTTGCATCGCTCTGGAATCGTAGCGGCAAACGATATGTATTGCTAATTCCGTTGCTTTGATTTTACTGACATTCTTAGTAAAACAGCGATGCACATACTTTGCCACCGCCGTGCCAGAGCGATGCGAGAAAAAACAACACAATGTATAACTGCGAGAGTGAAGCATACATGGCCCACACGAGACGGACATTGGATACTTTTTATCTCGATAATTGGGTGCGGTATAGAGGGTGTTACAGTTTCTTGGAAATACTGAAACTACGTGAATGAAATCGCAGAGCGTCCACTAGTTTTTCGCGCTCCAAGATTTAAGTGTGAAGAATTAAGTGACAAGACATATAACGCGCTGTGATTTGTTGAAACAAGCTGAAGCGCACGAAGCGTGACACATCAGCCAATCAGAGTGTCTTTTTTAAAGCGCGTGCTAGGACCCGAGTGTCGGCCCTGTAGACCCGGGCGAAGAATAGGGCTACGGTGGAACCCCTGCCGGTCGTAAGAGGCGACTAAAGGGAAGAAATAGGGGTTGTGGGTTACCCGGGCAGGGGCCTGGATGACCTACCTAGAACAACCCGTGAGGAGGCAGCGAGATGTGGTCCCCTCCTGCCGCCCAGCACCGCAAAGTGTAAAAGTGAGAGGGGGCTGAAAAAGTCCCCTGCGCTAAGGAATCAGTACGAGGGTGACACCGGTGCGTTCTTTGGAGATCCCGGAGTCACCCGTCATGCACCGCCGAAGGCTCTGGTGGCCGGGTTTTAGTCGGTGTGAGTCCGACATAACCCAGTCACTCCCCTGGGCGGCGATTTCCCCTTCGAATTAAAAAAAAGGGCAGCTAGTGTATTTCTACCTTTCTTGAATTTGTATTAGATGTTTTGGTAATGCTTTTATTGTGATATGGAGCATTATCCATTATGAGATTCAGTTGACTGTAAATTGGCCCAGATCCTTATAGCGATGTAAGTACCTACCTACACTCGTACGATTTTATTGCGTGCTTAGTAATTTGTATGAAAAAAATGTTCTGTAGATGTGGTAGATACTTGATGTACTGAATGTGTTCGTATATTTTCTACGGTTTATATTGTTTTAAATGAGTGTACAGTCTTTTGTTTGTGTCCCTTTTATATGTACGTACCTAATCCTTTTGTCAAGAGTAAAATAATAGCCGTGCCGACTGTCACCCTTTTTCCGATACCTACGATAATTTATTATTCCGGCATTAAAACTGTAGTCTTATCTTTCTTACTTTACCTGTAAAAGAGGGACGGATACGGATGGATTTGATGAGAGATATCAATAACAATTCCCAAAACTGATCGTTTGCTCTTAAATCTATGGATAACTAGTGGACGATCCGCGATTTCATTCAATATTAAAACTTCATACAAACTATAACACCCTCTATACATATAGCGACGCGTCCCACAGGAACGGGATAAAAAGTATCCTATGTCCTTCTCCTGGTTCCAAGTTAGCAACAATTTTCAGCCAACTCCGTTCAATCGCTCTTGAGTTATAAATAGTGTAACAAACACGACTTTCTTTTATAAATATAAAAAAAAAAAAAA
>SJJU01004640.1:0-30940 GCA_012932125.1 Conopomorpha cramerella | reverse complement strand
GATTAACAGGTGGTAACACCACCGGGGTAGGTACATCTAGTCCATTTAACTTGCAATGTATGTAATTTTTTGTTTGGATGGAATCTTGCAACTCAATTTTGCATAGGTCCACGTTCGGATGACAAGGTAAGAAGGTGATGTTTTTTTTTCAAATCCAACATGGCGGCATTTGCAAGATGGCGAACTATTGCAATACTCAATAATTTATTTGTAATGTTCCTTCTAATTTAGAATATAACTCTAAAAATATTGTGACGTCTCTAAATCCATTATGACGAAAATTTTACAAATTTAATTATAACATTGCTTTTTAAAAAGTTTTTAGTATAAAAGAGCTTTTATAATTAAACTAAATTAAAAATAAAACTTAGTACATAGTAAAAAGTACTTATTCATAAAAGTAAAAAGTTCTGTATTTGATTGAATTACTGAAAACAATTTAAAAGTAAAAAGAGTATGTGACGGTACTAGAATGCTCTTTAAAAGGATACGTTCAACTGAAGGGGGATTTGACAAAGGATTTGTTTGAAAACAACTTAGTTTCGTTTCGTAACACGGGAGAATGGACACATTTAAGTCGGCATGATCCTGCCCTCTTCTCCGAAAGGAGTACGCACATTTTAATGCTACAAGTTCCGTTAGTAGAGCGTCTATGGCCAAGTGGCTAGGTACATGGTTAATATCAGGGACAAGCCCACCAACACCCAAGCCCTACCTCTCGGAGTATGCTCCATTCTCTGGAGACGTGCGCGTCTACTTGCTTTTGCTTCTTTTCATCGCACACGTGTTAGGTAGGTAGTTGGTTTTGCAATCTGTAGATTGTTTTTGAGTCCTGCTGTAATAGTAATAGGTATACCAATTGGTCTCTCTTTCAAAGTTTATGTACAGTCGGCTCAGAATGTGGTCCACCACCCTAAATTCTCTTATTAGACATTAGGGTTAAATTATAATTAGTTAAATAACAAATGTACCTTTTTGATGTTTTAGTGACATAGGAAGTGTCATCAAAACTGATAGACCACTGTCTTGGGCGACCTTACGCTATCGCAACGCTCATACTCTGAAGGGACAACATCGTGTACTTATTTGCCAAAATGTTTGGCATGACATTGGTTGGATTCCATCGATATCATATTATAAGTTAAAAATGAAATGATGTTCGTTAGTCTCGCTAAAACTCGAGAACGGCTGGACCGATTTGGCTAATTTTGGTCTTGAATTATTCGTAGTAGTCCAGGGAAGGTTTAAAAGGTGTATTTCTTTCAATACACGGGGTACAAATCTTCCTGCCGGCAAAAAAGTGTTTGCCAGGACAGCTAGTATGTATATATAAAATGAATTGATCTTCGTTTGTCTCGCTAAAACTCGAGAACGACTGGACTGATTTGGCTATTTTTGGTCTTGAATCACACGTGGAAGCTCAGGGAAGTTTTATAAGGTGTATTTCTTCCAATAAACGGAGTACAAATGCGACTTACTATGGCAAAACAAATGTTTGCCGAAACAAATAGTATTTAATAAAAAAAAATACGCTGTACTATAATTGTCAATTTACATCCGGTTTCCGGAAGGCACATTAGTGATAATCTGTCTTTAAATCTATTGCTGTCCCTTTTTAACAGGCAAAATGAGAAAGAAAAGACTTAATGCCAGATTAAGTCGAATTAGCGTACCGGAAACTGAGCCTTACATATTAGGCCAATTATAGAATCTATGCTCTATAGTAGTAAACGCGGAGACTGGTTGAGTTGATTCCTACTAGGGTACTAAGCCTTTTACCATCTCCCGTCACTATCAAATGAGAACACAACGGAAATTTATCTTAGCTTTTATTAATAAATAATTATCTAAGTTGGTGGGTAACACTTTCTCTTAGCTTCTGTTACTTAAACTTTATAACGATAGGGACTAACAAACAATGAATGGCGACCGAAATCGCAAACTAGGTCAGGTTGAGGACTAGGTAGATAATCCTTAAACCAACCCTTTCAATTATTAAAAGTACAACACTCGAACGAATTCGAGTAAGTTTCCCACTTCAATGCAATCAATTGTATGAAAATTTAATTTACAGGCAAAGTTTTTGGGCGTCGAAATTAATTATTTCACGTTAGTATTCGGTCGGAGTCAGAGTTGAGGGCTGCCGACGGCGTACGGCGGCTCCGCGTTCGTCTCCAGGTAGTAAATGCCGTCCTTGCTGGAAACAAAGAAACAATCCTCAAAACAAATCCTGTTTCACCGACTTTTCTTAATTAAAAAACTTCGCGGCGGCTAAAACTAGGTAGGTAGGTAACTAAAACCGGGAAACTCAATTCCCGAAACGATTAAGGAAAATATTTTTTTGTTTATTCACAATTTCGGTATGGCGAGAGTAGGAGCGGCAGATTTAGATAATTTTTATTTGACTAAATCTGCAAAGAAAGTGATTTGTACGGTAGGTAGGTACTTTATCGTTGGTTCAATGACGAAATCATAGACCATAAACAGGTGTTGAGATCAAAGACAAGCTAAATTCAAATGCAGGTATCATCTGAAAGTTTAGACTATGATCCAAATATAGTAGGAACTTAGAAATTATGCCACAGACTCTAGTGGTAACACTCACAGAAAAGACGTAAGACTCGACCAGACTTCGATCTTCGACAGATTTTATTATTCTTTCTAAACCAGCTCACTTCAGTCGTGATTGAAAGAAATAGATGTATACGGTATCTTCTGCGTACCTATCTATCCATTTTTCTTTAACATCTTCTTGACTGCAGGAGCACAACTCGACTCGGAGCCCTTACAATAAACTCAGTGTCTGCCTTACCCGTAATGTATATCGAAGCCGCCCATGGGCAGTGTCTCCCCAGTGCCGTTGCACTTGCCATCATAGTAGATTTCATCGTAGCTCTCGCAGCGCACCGCCGTGAACTGCTTCATCGACACTATTGACTCGGCAAAGAACATGTGCGCGCGGTTGTGGGCACACAAACCTGGAGAACGTTTCATACGTAAGCCTAAGTTGGGTTGACAGCTTAACAAAACCTTTCGAGTCAGTCATGATCACAAATTATGTTATAAAATTAACGGGCAGGATGCCTCATAGGCTCAGACCAAACATAACTAGACTTGCAGCCGCGTACCACCCTCAGTCTGTCTTTTTTCCACCAAAATGTATGGAAAATGATGTACTTCTGGATCTGAAACTGTCACTTTGTCTACTACAAATTTGACAGTTTGGATAAAAATGTTATCCAGATACGTAGCTTGCTACAGGACAGAAGATGTTTTTGTTTGTGATGTCTTCCTGACTAGACTACACTGAAGTGCAGTAGCAAATGACAAGAAATTCGAAAATATTTGACCGTGTCTAAATGAGCCGATAACTCGTGTCGAAAACAACGAAAAAATTAAGTGTTAGAATTAGAAAGGGTTAAGGATCTACGGGAACCCACCTCGGATATCCCAACCGCATCCCGGCTGCCGCGTACCGCCGTTCGGGTAGAAGTCTATGTGGCCAAGAGGCGACCTGAATCCCAGGTAGCCGCCACACGTGTGGATCACTTCCACGTGGCGCGCGTCGTGCTTATCCAGCCGACTGTCCTTGTTGCCCAGCGTGAACAGTGGCAATGCTGGATCTAGACCTGAGAAGTCATAAAGGAAACTGGTATTGACAAACAGAAATCACACACATATATATGTACATACTGTGTTCCCTGCAGTTTGCTTAGTTACACGCATCGACTCTCGATCATCTCTTTCTATTGCACTACATTTTAAGTGACTTCCAAAAGGGTATTATTTTCAATTCAACCGTATGCTTTTTTATGTTTTTTCAGCGATTAAATAATATTTTTTTTTTGTTGGAACGAAGATATTTCAAAAATGGTTCCATCACAAGAAAGTCGGTGTTTAATGATAGCAGACCAGATAAATCGAGAGGAACTTTAAAAAAATGGTACAAGCGGTCGACTAGGACGTAGAATTTTTCGCCCTGTAGTTCCGGGCCCTTAAAAGAATTGGACTACGGTATCCCCTGCCTGGCGTATAAGGCATCCTAAAAGGGGTCATCGGGGCCGTAGGTGTCGGAGTGGGGTCCCCGGCACCTGCACAAACGGTCCCGCGATGGTCGGTGGTGCCGAATGGCCCGGTTTCCGCCATAGAACAAGAGTATTGGAGTGGACAAACCACTCGAGGAGGAGCCCACAGGGGCTGGTCGCTCGTTGGGTGGGCCCTGAAGAATGTCCTCTGGGTGCCCAGGACCCACCCAGCACCAGCGGTAATTGAAGGCCATCTGGGGGGTTTTAGTCAGACAGGGTAGAAGTCTGACAATACCCCGTCGCCGTCCCCATAGCGGCAGGGTGTCCATGAGGATTTCCCCCTCGTTAACAAAAAAAAAACAAAAAAAAAAAAGGACGTAGAATTTAGTTAGAATTTCTTTAAAATTATTTACAAATTCAATTCTTAGCTGCCATGCTGATCGGACGTAAATAGAATACATCATCTGTCTTTCTTCCTAGCATGTCGTAGGAGTCAACTATATATAGGATTTAGATATTTAGGTTTATTCAGGCTATCAGCTTGTAACTGAATTAAAAGTCCATATTGACATTCTTAAGTCCTTATTATGCTGAATGTGGCCGAGATCTTGTGATCCCTAAGGTTCCTTTGAGGATTACGGAAGTAGGTATGAAGTATATAAATTCAACCTCTACATAGAAAAAATGTCAAATCTCGATCGCATTTTTGATTCGCGAGAGGATATTTACACCAGCTGAAATGGACTTAGTAGGGTCTACAGAAACACAAACTTCGGATTAAAAGGGTATTTCCGACTCATTCTGTATGACGACTATATTTAACCCTTCACTGTCCGGAAAAGGCTTTACATATCAAATCGTAAGTATCTGTGTCACGGATGCACAATAATTTAGGGTGTAAAAGGACTGTCAGCCAAAGTAAAAACAGTTATTTTAAGTGAGTACGAAGAAGGAAATGGGAAAGAAAATATATTTCCAAGGTGGTCCTGATAAGGAAATCAGGGCAAATCTTTAAAAAATAGTATGAGCGGCTAGTATATGGCTACGGTTACTACCACAAGTATGAGCTGATGATGATGAAATAACATAAATTCATGGTATCTCTTACTTGATCCGATATAGAGAGATACAAAAAAATATTTTCGACGAAACGATGTATCATTCATCATCATCATCACCATCATCATCATGATCAGCCCATTGTCCACTGCTGGACATAGGCCTCTCCAATTGCACGCCACTGTGATCTGCTTTCGGCTTTTCGCATCCAGCTTCTGCCAGCCATCTTGTATCATTCAAAGGTATCTAAATATATAAAAGTAAAAGCTGACTGACTGACTGACATATCAACGCACAGTCCAAACGGCTAAACATATTCACTTGAAATTTGGAACGGACGTAGCTTAGGTACCGTAGGGGTGGACTAATAGAAAAGGAATCCCAGAAACGGAAATTAACGGGAAAATATTTTTGTATGAAAAATCTAAACCGTTCAAGTTAGACGCTTGAAATTTGGGATGCAGGTACGCGAATGTAATCGCGGGGCGTCCACTAGTACTTCTATATATATTATAGAAGGCGCAGGAGCCTCCTATTCGATACTCACAACTACACAATAATAATACTGCGTGTAAAAGGACCCCGAGCAATTCTCTTAGAAACGTTGTTAGGTCTTAGAAATGTCATCTTCCGAGGCCGAGAATTGTCTATTTTGTATGGAGACGAAAAACATATTTTTTTTATTTCTCCGCATACTCGATGGCACATACCTACTCATACCATTACTCGGGGTTATTTTACACTCAGTGTACATAGAAGTAAACCTTTGAACGTCACATCGTTTCGTCGAAAATATTACTATCCCTGATCAATTAAGTTGCGAGTATACTGTTGCGAGCTCAAATGAAACACGTGTAAACAATCTACCAACACGGACTCCTTATCCGAGCAGGATATTCTCACCGATCGCAACGTAACTAAAACTGTGAAGAAAAAGCTTCTAACTATTTAATACGATTTACATTATCGCCATTTAAGAAAGTTTTTCTCGAGTTTTCTCACTCTATCCACCGCAACTTTTTTATTCAATTCCGTCGAGAGATAAAACATTAGACTGGCGGGCGTTACATGCTCATAGCTTCCCTTTTAAAACTTTCGCCGTTATAAGCAATTATCGTTGAGTTATGTTGTTGAGGAGAATTAAATTGTTATGGCCTTTCACACTGAAGGCACCTGTGCAATATATTTATCCTTTCACAGTTGGATGTAACACAGGAAAATCATGTGGAGAACCGGATATTAATGAGTATGAAAACACAACAGGCAAAGATTCTTAATGGTTTGTAGAGAAATGGATCTTGGAGGACAATAAGTAATATTTTCTTCAAGTATTGGCTATGTGCGCGATGGTGGCGACGTGTAGCGTTTACAACATTTGCGGAAACTGTCAAATAATAACAATGTAAACATTGTTAGTTTTCTTTGCAAATATAAATAAAACCAAAGAATAAAATAGAATTGTTGACAATATATAAGTGAAATTTGTAAAATTAATATAATAAAAACCGGGTTTGAAATTATTATACATAATATTAGTTTCTTTACTTTGATTTTGTACTGCAATCAACACTTGACAGCTGATCATCCGCATTTGTTTCCAATTTCTGCCGTGTTGTACGCTGCGGTCGTTATCTGTCTGCCACTACTCGCTTTGCACATAGCCAGTATTCACGTTCATACTTTGTAGAGTATAATAAGTCATTACAGTAATTAGCTTTATAACTTTATTTCGAGCAAAATTCAGTAAAATACATGTTGCAGTGATTCTTTGAGAATTGAGGATTCATATCAAAACAGTGAACGTCGCAGCCGCCGCACTTCAGTCCAAAAATGACCACGACGTCGAAACATCGAGTAAAATAACAAAGGTAAGCTCGAACTTGTCTTTCAATACCCGATGTAAAATACATTCCGTGAATAGATATAAAAACCCACCTGTAATAGTATCAATAGGCCCCTGTTTCACATAAGCCCCGGCTATACCGACAACGTGGGCCCCCAAACTGTGACCAATGAGATGCACGTCGTCCATGGAAACACCGTGCTCAATTAAGAAGTTAAGGAAATGTGTGAGGTGCCTCCCCACCATGGCGACATTGTAACTGGCCAGGATATAGTTCACGTTGGCCGCATTGCCCCAGTCCACTACGATGATGTTCAGGTCACTGACGTTGAGGTATGCTGGAATAAATTGATAGTCCAAATGTAAATGGATAAAAAAGTAGACTAACTTTTTATTGGTAAGCCAATAAACAATTTTGTATTCAGTTAAGTTTTATACCATATTCTTCAAACATTATGAATTTTCTCGCCTGAAACAGACAGCAACTTAAGTTTATAGCTACTCAGTTTAATTAGCAGGTAAGTAAAGTTTTAGTAGTTAGGCTTTAAGATGTAAATAATAAAATTTTCGAGATGTTAGGACCCAGGATATTAGGTCAAACATTTTAAATGGTGTAAAATTTCTGGAAATATTGAGGCTTCATTTTTTTTTACACTATATAGCATAGAATACTGTATACACTAACTAGTAAGGACTTCCAAACCTCTTGGAGTACCAAATCTTCCTGACTTGCCCGACGACTCTGGTAATAACACCCACCTCCAATAATTGCGAGTTATAAAGGTTTCTTCGGAAGTATTATGTTTTCATCGGGTTGATTATATTTAACCAGTTGATTGCCCCGCGGTTTCGTTCGCGTAGTTTTGGTATTAATTTCTATTAAAAAATACTTCCACGAAGTTTTAGAGTCTTAACTCCAAAATTAACGGTTTTCTCATATTAACTTTTACCCTCTTTTTACCCTGAGGGGTTGAATTTTGAAAAACCTTTTCTTGCCTCACGTAAACCGCATAATAAGTACCCGATTGCAAAATTTCACCTTTCTAGAGTTAAGGGCTGGGCGTTGATGAGTCAGTGATGAATGAATTAGTCAGGATTTAAAGATCTGTATATTATAGATCTCATTATATTATAAGTAAAAAACGGGTATTACGGAAGATAAGCATTCAGCTTACCTTCGTTGTTTGCCCGATGTTACGACACAGTTACATGTGACGTCACGAGCTGAAAAAAATTTTAGATTTCATTTTCAAGTAGGGTGTACATTAATTCTGTTATGAATGAAGTTACGAGAGTGTTACAGCGCTGCTAATAAGTCTAGTATATCTCATCATCAGCCCATATTCATCTACTGCTGGACATAGGCCTCTATAATTATAATATGCTATATTTTATTTAGAAATTCTCAGGGGAATGGACAAAAAATGAGAGTTGTACAGCTATCTTTATAGATAAAACTGAAAATCCTAACTGATTCGTTCAGCACATCACTATCACCCAGCACAAACCCTTTGTCCATAGAAAGCCCTAGAAAATGTTATTCAGGAGTTCCTTTTATGATGTATACGTGAGATATGAAAGGACTTTTCAAAGGGTACCCTTATTTTGACGAAAAAAAAGGGGGAGTGTAAAAGTTTATATAAAAAACGTTAATACTGAAATTACGCGAATGAAATCGCGGGGCGTCCACTAGTATTATACTCGTATAAAGATGTTTAATTAGACGTTTGACATTTCACTTAAGACTAATAAAGACTTAAAAACATAGATTATAAAAGAAAAAAAAAATTAATTACTGATCAGCGCTGGGAACGCTGTGCGTATCCACATCATTCTCAGCACATGCTGAATCAGAGCCCTTTTGCATTTGCCACGTCCAACTCGTCTATCTTCTATCTATTTGTTATTTTTAATGTTTTTTTTATAGTGCTGTTCCTTTTCTTGTAATGTAACCTGTATTTATGCGACAAATGTGAATAAATGGATAAATAAATAAAACATGCGCAACACTACGCGGTACAGCTACTTATTTATATAAGGGTATATATTGTGTAGTGTGTACCTTCTTTGATGGATTCAGGCATAGGTCCGTGGGCATTGTTCAGCCACCCGTGGGTGAGTACTTTCACCTTGTTGTGGAAGTTGAAGTTGGAGTTCCAGAGCGCGTCGGAGTCGTTCGTCCGAAGGAGCTGGTGTTCATACGGGTTGCGCCTGGATTGGAAAAACATGGCATGAAATACTGTAAAATTCTAATAAGGTATTTTACTCATTTTCTTCCATGACATGGAGGTCACCACTGGTTTTTGCGTCTGTGCATTGCATATAGCGTTAATATTAATTGAAGTTGTTGCAAGAAGTTTCGGTCAAAGAGGGTTTGGCTGATGATCGAATAGTACGCCGGAGCGTCATCTTTTGAGAACTAAATTAAAAAAAATACCTCAAGGTGATGGAATCCGCACACCACTTGGTGTGTGAACCCTATAGCGGCGATGGGCTCACCCCCTGTCACGTTGAGTTAAATACGCTTGGTAAACCGTGGGTATTGGCGTAGCAAAGGCCTCTGCTCTGGAATTAAAAGGCGTGAAGTGTATATAAATATTAAAATAAATTAAATTTTATTTTAAAAAAATGCATCAGTTAAAAGATTTAAAAAGAGAAAATTTTGAAATTTATTTCGAATGGTATATGTATACCAGTCGCTGTAATTTACCTACATACATAAAGTCAAGATCTGAACTAAGCAAAACATTTCCGTAACTTTTATATTTTGTTTTAGAACACGTCAATCCATGGAGCCTGAAAATATCAATATCAATAAATAGTATAAAACAAAGTCGCCTCCCGCTGTCTGTTTTCTATAGAAGATGGAGTGATTCTTGAGGAAAACAACGTTTGCCGGGCCAGCTAGTTGATAATAGACATAGGTAGATATGTACATATGCCTGCTCAGTCATTGACATATAAGGGGTCTTTTTTTAAAGAAACGCGCATTGATATATCTTTTAATAGTTTAAACCGATTATTACGGCGCGAAATAAGAAAAGACCAGCATTTAGCTCTTTTCAAATATCAGTATAATTTTCCGATAGTGTGATGAATTATCTTTCCCATCTCTGTTACTCCAGTTAGAAGCAGGATCTACAACAGCATCCAGCTTTGAGCAAAGGTAGCATCAGACAGGAATAGATTTCGACAATGGTCGATATTTTTTTTTGTACACTCTATGCTATAATATCTTTTGCTAATTTCGTACAAAAGGCATGGGATACGTAACTATCTATGGATATAAATAAAACCAAATATTAAAATATTGTTGTTGACAAAAGGCATGGGATACGTAACTATCTATGGACCTACCAAGGTGGGTTCAACACGCTTAATAAATACAGCTGAATTTAATATACGTCCAGATATAATACACGACTAGATTGTTGATGTCCTGTTGGAAGGTGGCGTAAAATGTAGGCACTCGAAACCGGAGATCATGTATGAATGTAGATGAAGCGAAAGGGGTATGTCAGGACCGTGACCAATGGAGATATAGATCTCTGTCTGACACTGTCTGAGTCTGACTCCACTCTGGGAGACAGATGTGAAGTATATATGCAATATTATAAAGAGTAAAGAATTGTATTTTTATATGGATGTTTGAAACGAATAAACTCTAACATTACTGTAACGGATTTCGATAATTATTTAATTATTTTGTATACTACATTATCCCTGAGTAACATAGCCTATATTTCCGCGGCTGAATTCGGACAGGATTGAAAAAAATAGTGAATAACCTAGCGGTGCTACTTCAATATAACATTGCTTCGTAAAAAAGTTTCGACCTTTCACTCAAGACCAACAAAGAGTTAATCGAAAAGTCGCCCACAGGTACATTTCAAATACAATTTAATGCTTATAAATTCCCCATGTGTATCCCCAAGGGAACGCCCAGTATCGTCGAAATGACAAAAGTTTGTTACATCTCAAACAAAGAGTATCGAATGAGGTAGGTAACTAAGTAATTATTCGGCAAAAAGAGTCACCAGATAAAAACAGTACAACAGCTTAGAAAGCGTTCTCGAAGAAACTTTCTTTTAGTTAAGTATGTTACAGTATAAAACAAAGTCGCCTCCCGCGGTTTGTCCCGATGTATGCTTTGATCTTCAAAATAACACACGAATTTTGGTGCAGTTTTCTTTAGTAGGAGTAATTCTTCAGGAAGGTTTATAAGTAAAACTAGCTGTCCCGGTAAACGTTGTTTTTTCCAATATACATACATTATTAACAGTATTTCTCTGCTATTATATGCATGTATTTTACATATTAGAAACTTATCTCAAGAATCACTCAATCTACAAAGAAAACCTCGTCAAAATCCGTTCCGTAGTTAGAAAGATCTATGCATACATAGGGACAGACAGCGGTGGCGACTTTGTTTTATACTAGGTATTAATGTGGCCGAAGGCTCTTTGTGATCGTAAGTTTGTTACCCATTACTTACGTATACTCTGTACTTATTGATAGATGCACACAATACCACAGTAATACTGTACATTGGTAAAACAACGTTTGCCATGCCGCTAGCTGGAGTCAAGAATGTGGAGCTACTAGCTTGAACAGACCTAAATTCCATATTTGGGTCTTACCACACACCAGGAAGAAAGGCAGTATTATCAAGTGAAGAATTAGCGCGTGTCAAAATAATGAAGTTTTGTTTAACAAACTCGACCAGCTGATTGTGCATATGTGTATAAAGCGGTCGATTTTCGCGTCCATCCATTGCATTGACACCTGCTGATGTGGACTTAGATTACTAAGTTAAAAGGGCATATCCTATTTACTATGTATAACAACCTTGAAATTGACAACACATCATTTTTTTTAATTATGTTTTCGTGGAATATCAAAAAAAAGTGAAAAATGGGGCCAAGTATTTTCAAATTTACATTTTAATAGTAATTTTCATTCATAATGTTTACTTAGAAAATAGGTTTGCGTAAGCGATATGTGACGTTAATGCTTTGTGCAAAAGAATTAATGCCTAAATTAATACATATAAAACAAACTCGCCACCCGCTGTCTGTCCCTATGTATGCTAAGATGTTTAATATTTCGCAACGGATTTTGATGCAGTTTTCTTTTAGTACATAGAGTGATTCTTGAACAAGGGTTATCTTTATTATACATGCATATACTAGAAACGATTTCGAACAGCATCCTGACTCCGAGAATTTTAGATGTGTTGTGTACACAAAATTATGTGTCACCCGGATTTTTTGCTCACGAATGTATTTTGTTCATTACAGTTTGTTTTACGGTTCACCCGAGAAACTAAATTTTTATAATGTCATATTTTTAGCACAAAGGTTCTAGAGTCTAGCTAGGCGCTAGGCCACGGCTTGACGGACATGGTCATCATGGCGAAACGGTAAAAAGTGAATGTCGATGACTTCTACATAATTATTGTTTGATTTTGGCTTACCACTTTTACTCCCACGTGACTACAGTCAGGGATTACCGAAGAGTATCACTTTCGGATGATTTAATATGGCCGCAGGTTTAATATATATTTTACATACAGTATGTATATATACGTAGTATAATTTAAAAAATCCGGAAGTGTTAGACCTTGACTGTACCTAATTGTAGTGAAACTGTCATATACAGCGTACGAGAGTAACGGAAGTAATTTCAACTGTTTTGATCGTTAAGAGCACCCATAAAGCCTTTACAACCCTCTTTCTAGAACTCATCACGGCGGAACTTTATTGTTTTACAGGACGTTATTGCTACCTTCAGATTGTCGGATCGTGGCACACACATGATGATATCGCTGACGTAACGTATTTTCTTTTTAAAAGTTTCTGCGACAGTAACCAATCAAAGTAGGTACACTCTGCTAAGAATCTGCCCCACCCTAAGGTTGAAACTCATATGAATGTCATTAGACATTAAGGTTCATGTCGCGGCCTTTGTGCAGGACTTCTTGACTTGACACAGCTAAGCCATTGACTAAACAAGACTAGACGACAAGACGATAGGGGGAATTGGGCTTAATAAATGACAAAGTATAACAACATCAGATCAAAAACATCTAGACTTGCTATACAAAACTGACGTTCAATATAAAACGAGACGATATATAAAACATGCACGAGTGAAAGTAGTAGTATATCTGGAACCAAACTGAAAAATTGGTAGTAAAAGTGAAAGTTTCGATCCAGAAATGCACCATTTTCCATACATTTTGGTAGAAAAGAGCGGTTAGTCCGATCTTCCAACCTGACAAATCCAACCTGGGTTGGATTCTCGGAATCGTATGTCGTAGTATCCAACCTTTGGAAAGTTGGATTTGCTCCCGGATGCCGAGTCCGTTTTTTAAACTTAGGTATAGTCAGGAAAATGATATTTTTAGAGACAATGTATACATGTACATTAAGAAGAAAGAAACATATTTTACAATCAAATAGGTCATTATTATGAAGGCATAATGTTCAAGAGCGCAATTCAATTATATACTCGAATGTACATTAACAGTTTCGAAAATCGGAGAACAATAAAAACATAATTATATTATATTAGGACCGGCGATTCCTAGAATTCAACCCAGGTTGTATTTTCCAGGTTAGAAGATCGGACTAACCGTTGTTGTCAGACTGAAGGTGGTATGCGACTTGCAAGTCTAGTTGTTGTTGGTCTGGGATCACAACACTGCCTTATTGTACTCTACCTACTGACAGCAGAATGGGGAATTTTCCTTGAAGTTTTTCTTTTTTTCGGGCGGAGAACTGTCATTACTGTTATACTTTTCAAACAAAGTTTGACAGTATTGACAGTTTGCCCGAAAATCTGTTAGAAAAACGTCACATTAAATTGCCCATTAAATTGTCAACAAAACTGATAGACCACTTGTTGAGTATTGTAACGGTGGTCACTTCGAACATCCACTATGATAAATTAAAGTATGTCAAAACAATGCATTTTATTCATTTTCAACATCATGTTCCATAAAGACATTTACAGCTAAGACCTACACAATCGATATTTAAAAAGAAAAAGTGAAAAATGCCAGTTTATTTTTTCATAGCAACAGGGTTCGATTCCCGAGCTGAATACAGTTCTGTTTTCAAATAAAGTATGAATGCAGTTTTTCTTTTTATCAAAATCGGTGACATGGTTCCTAAGAACAAATCTTCGTATGTCTTATAGTTTCAGACTTTCCCATACTGACCGATTTGAATGATACGATGATATGCCACCCTGTATATTATAAATTCCGGGATAAAAAATGCGTGCCAAATATCAACCAAATCTGTCCCGCCGTTTTGACGTGATTCGTCCAGACAATACAGACAGATATTATTTCCCAAAAAATGAAATTCGGTTTCTGTAACGGAACTTGATATAATCCATTGGTTTTCTCGTAAAAAGAATCTATGTACAGTTTTGGACGCCAAACAGATTTATTATAGTATAGATGTACACAGAAACGTTTATTTAAAAAAAATACAATCTTCGAACGAAATATATATGGATACTGACTGGTTTGGTAATATAGGCTTTATACATTGTTGACATAAGATTTATTTTCATTTCGAGATTGTAAATTCCATTTATTTATTATGTCTCCTTTTGACACTTGCCATTAGAGCCAGACAAAGCATAAAACGTACCTGATTAGTTCACGTTTCATATAATAATTGACCCGGCAAACGTTTTGCCAATATAGATTATTAACAGTGTTTCTATGCAATTATATACCTGTGTTATACATATTAAACCGTCCTCAAGACTATTATATATATTTACTAAAGAAAACCGCATTTATTTATTGATTTATTTAAGCATACGTAGGGGCAGTCAGTGGCAGCGTATGACGACATTGTTTTATACTATGTATTGATTTATGTACCTATGTTGTAATGTTGACTCACCGTGTGAACAGTCGAAACTGAACATCTCTGTCGAACACGGAGCCCCAGAGGCGGGTCTCGTTGATGCTCGGAACCGGCGGGTAGGACTGCACGCTCGCCAGCCACACCGGGTCGTAGGGCGCCGGTGCCTCCCATTCGATGCTCACAACTGCACAATAATAATTACCTAATAATACTGAGTGTGAAAAGACCCCGAGCAGTGCTCTTAGAAACGTTGTTGGGCTCGTCAATATGAACTATGGGGACAATGCCGGGAAGTGTATTTTTTTTCATATTGACGAGCCCAACAACATTTCTAAAACCATTGCTTTGGATCCTCTTACACGCAGTATAACAGAGTTCATCATAAGCCACATTACGTCCGCTGCTGGACGAGGGCCTCCTAAAATGATTTCCATGATAATTTGGGGGGTAGTACCAATAAGCGCCTCGCTTGGCAGGCGGGTTGGCGATCGCAGTGGTGTTGTGGTTTAACTCACAGAGTGCGCTGGAGAGTTCCCTCGGTCGCCTCTTACGACCCCAACGACGGGAAAAGTTGGGCTGGGGTGGTGAGACGTGAATTCTATTCGCCGTCACCACACGGCTTTTCCCATTCGTGGGGGTCGTAATATACGACCGAGGAAACTCTCCAGAGGACGAGCAGCAGCGTCCTCTATGAGTTAAACCACAACACCACTGCGAGCGCCAACCCGCCTGCCAAGCGTGGCGATTACTGGCATTTCCCCCTAATTATCCTAGAAATCATTGAGGGATGCCCACGCCCAGCATTGGACGTCATATGCTGATGATGCTGTATTAAATAAATACGATTAGGTACACTTGGAATCAATAAAAGCGGAAAGGCCAAACATACTCCATATGAACTATCTGGACATCTATATATATGTATAAAAGAAAGTCGTGTTAGTTACTCCACTTATAACTCAAGAACGGCTGAAACGTTTGGTTGAAAATTGGCGGGGAGGTAGCTTAGAATCGGGAGACGGACATAGGATACTTACTTTTTACCCCGATCCTGTTGGTCGCGTCGCTATATATGTATAGGGCGTTATATTTTGTATGAAGAACTGAAATTACGCGAATGAAATCGCGAGCCGTCCACTAGTTTTTAATAATAAACAACTAAGTACGTTTTGTACATCTCTTAGACAGGATGTATTAGCACTCGTCTGCAGACTAATTGGTTTCTTATACTTACTATTATAATTGGTATTTTATAATTATGATTTGCATTCCTCAGATACGCCTTTTCGAGCTTCACAGTATAGTTCGACAACGATCTTTGGATTGGTGGATAAAAAGTTTGCCTCCCAATAGGCTGACACAACGATATTGTTTCATTAAAATCCGATCGGTAGAAAGTGAGAAACATTCATCATCCATCCAAAAAAACTTTCGCTATCATTATCACTACATAGTATAAAACAAAGTCACTTCCCGTCTGTCTGTCCCTGCGTATGCTTAGATCCTATAGATTTACTTTTCGAACTATCAGTGTCTAAAGCGTCTGTGGTCCAGTTGGTCGGATACTTGACTTGTAACCGAGAGGTCCCGGGTTCGAGTCCGGCTACTGGACGTGTACCAATGGGACTCTTTTTCAGAGCCTATGTACGCAACGCAACGCTCGTACGGTGAAGGACAACATCGTGATGAAACCCGCAATAACGGCGATGGATTTAACCCCTGTCACTTTAGGTTAAATATGCTTGGTGAACCGTGGGTACTTGCTTTAGCAAGTGCCTCTGCCTACCCCTCGTTGGGATTAAAGACGTGAAGTGTATTTATTTTAATTTTTTTTTATTCAGTGTCTAAAAAAATAAATACCAAGCTTACAGAAAACTTACATGAACTTAATTTATTTTAGGTACGAATAAAAACAATTGTGTAGTAATTGGTGGTGCGCGTAAGGTTGGCAGAACAGATTCACGTATAAAAAGTTATAAACTGTCTATACAGCCTGCATACGAAATCTGTGTCTAATGATGTTTTAAAATTACAGTTCACTGCAATACCCTGTAAATGAGTTTTTAGTCTGTATGAAAATTGCACTTAGTACGAGTGCGTAAGGTCAAGAAAAAGGCGGCAAAATATTTTTAACTTTAACTATGTGAAAATAAATATCCTAGTAAGTAAAATAATCCTAGTTAAATCTAACTAATAAATTGTACCTAACCTAATTATTTCATCTCCGGGGTAAAGCCCATTTATTATACAGGTTGATACAAGAATAACGTAGCCTAGGCAGTTTTTCGATACACCCTACACAGGGACTTTTGCTCGGGATCAACGTCCAGGAACGAAAAACAAAATTGTCCTTTTCATACAAAATGTACATAATCTTTGTTATGCTTTAATAGACTGCTCGAAAAGTTCAACCTTTTTTTTTCGTCACTGGTTGCTGACACCAACTGAAAGTCACTGTAGGATTTTTAGAAACAGTGGTATTTCCTATCAAGATAAATAAGAGTAAATAATGTAGGTATTTTTCTTGATATTTGTGGAAAAAAGAATTTTAAGCATCGGTGGCCATCAATTTGTCTAGATTTTTAACATTATTACAGCGAAATCTTCCAAAATCAGTATTTACACAGCGTTGCCTACTGATTAATTATTCCCCAAGAGTGCTTCAAGTATTTAACGTTTCCTGCCTAATCAAAATGTTAATAGATTCAAATCAGTGACGGGCTCCAAAAGGGAACCAGCCAGGATCTTATCGACGAACGCTTTCAATGAAGAGAAATGGATACAAACACTTAAGGAAATTAAGAAAGTTTTGTTCTAATGCGTAGTCGGTACCTACTTACAAGGAAGTATTTAATGGAAAATTTAACAGGGATCGGGAAGAAAGAGCGCTGTGTTGATTTTCCTGTTGAAATGGTATTAATGTCATTGGTAAAATCGGATATTTTTTATGAAAAATTAAGATTACTGCGTGCATTTTTAATATAAATTGAAAGAATCACACTGAAAGAAGATTTAAAGGAATTGGACGACTAGAATTATTTAAGACAAAATGCCTCCTAGGTAGTGACCTAGTTAGTTGATAATTGTGATTTAGATAAACAAATAGTGAGAGTATCGGTGATAAGAAAGTAGGTGGCCATCCCATCGTCCAATAATCCCAAGTTGTACCCCGAATTATAACCCTTATATCTCCTTTTACGTCTTGTATTGGAAAAAACACATCCAATACCATTATCCGTTCAAAACCAGCACGAGACAAATTTTTTTTCTTTTTATTCATAAGGCACAACAACAAAGTACATACAAGTTAGAAAAAATACAATGTACAATTTCTTATAAACCTATTACATTACACCTATTACAGATATGCACAACATTTATGAGCAACTAGTGGACACCCTGCGATTTCATTCGCGTTGTTTAGTACTACCTGCATAGTTAGTAGATTTTTCATACAAAAGTATTTTTCCGTTAATTCCCGTTCCCGTGGGAATTTCTGGAATTCCTTTCTTAGTGCACCCCTACAGTGCCTAAGCAACGTTCGTTAAAATTTTAAGTGCCTAAGTTTAGCCGTTTGGGTCTGTCAGTCAGTTTCTCCTTTTATATTATTTAGATAAAACAAAGTCGCCTCCCGCTGTCTATCCCTATGTACCTATGCTTATATTTTTAAAACTTCGTAACGGAATTGAATGCGGTTTTCTTTTGTAGATAGAGTGATTCTTGAGGAAGGTTTATATGTATAAAATAATGTTAACTTTTTTAAATTAGGGATAAGTGAGAGTATTATAAACGTAAGAGTAAACAAATATAATCAGAACGCTCCGAACTGCTAAGCTATCAAGAGTTACACGTGTTATTGTGAGTCAACCATAACAGATAGACATAATTATGCTGTTGCGGGATATATATACATGATTTCTATGTAACTTTAACCATTAAGGCGACGGAAGCTTAAAAAATGGAGGAACATCTCCCGTTTTCCCAAAATGTCCGGAGTAGCCAGACAGAGTACTGCCCAGGAGTATTAAGAATAATTGTACCAAGTTTGGTTAAAATCCGTAAAGTAGTTTTTGTTTCTATAAATAACATACAAACTGACAGGCAGACACACAAAAAATTTACTAATTACATTTTTGGCATCAGTATCGGTCACTAATCACCCCTTGATAGTTATTTTGAAAATATATTTCATGTAGGTACAGAATTTACCTCTCTACAGGTTTATTATAAGTATAGATATAGATTGACTACTACTTACCTAGGTACTAAAAATAATTATAAGTACATAATTAAACATATAACAATCTGAAAAATAGTTATAAACAGTAAGGGTACAAATTAATAGTGCATACTTTTCTTTTTAAAACTAATTACGTCATCGTGAAATATATCCAAAGAACGAGCTTTCCATAGGATATTATGTTATACAAAACAAAACAAGTATTTCAACGTATACTTACCAAGTAATCATCCTCAATAATGTCTGTCTAAAATAAGCACAAATTACACAAACCTGAGGAGAACAAAAGCACGAAAATAATCATTCCAGTTGCCAAAACGTCGTCCCTCTACAATTTTCAATTTTCACTCATTTCTGACCAGCGAACCGACATCGCTGCACACCGTCTTATGCTTTGTAGAGCCACATTTTCACTGGCCACTGGGAACTAAATGGAATATAAATTTAGTGGACTGTAGCGGTACTGGTGCTATTAGAATGCAAGGTGCGAGCGACCCCACCGCCGCACATTTTAATCAGATTCTGGGATCTTGGTAGGTGCCCTATTCTAGCCGTTAATAATATGAATCACGCGCGGAAAGTTTTTCTCTTAATTGCCTACAATCGTTGTTGCTACCTAAACAAGTACCTGTCTGCATTTAAATGTAACACCGAAGACTTATCATCAGTTTACAAGGTGACATTTTCGAGATCTGCTGAAGTGAAAATCTTTAAAGAAAAAGAAAATAGTCAAAGTTTTGGGGTAACCAAAATAAAAAATACCGCCCAAATCAGAACCTCCTTCTTTTTTTAAGTGGGTTTAAACGGTCAAAAAATTTTATTGAGTGAACCGTGCGAACAGTGATTTGGATATTATATTTTTATTTTTTGAAAGCTGGTACTTCCCGTTTTTATTATTTTTAGCACACTAAAAAGCATAAAAATAAACTTTAACTTTTACCATCAACTTATAACATTGCGGCAATGATAAGTTTTCTTATAGTCCGGGCGTGAAAGCGGAACAAACTCACTTTCCCATTTATAATATTAGTAAGAAGTAAGATTGTATACTCTACTGAGCCCCTTCCGTCAAACCCGGGACGTAATAAATCTCCTGACTGAGGGAGATCAAATAGATTTTTCGTTCCGGATCATTGATACCTACCTGTGGAAATAAATTTAGTTAGTAGGGTATATAGGTAGAACCAGAAGACAAGGCTTTAAATGGTATTTACGAATCGTACTATTAATCGTAATAAGTGCGTAATTTGTTGCTCAATATACCTACCTATCCATCGCTGGAGGCCTTTCTCATTCGCTAGTAATATTCCACGCGGATCTTCTGTCCTGGGATCTCACACTGCGGGAAAGAAGTGAAGAGAGCTATCCGAATAAAACCTCCACGTCCAAAGGATCACACCTGGGACAGACGCCTCCACTGTCGTGCTTTGGTGCTCATGAGGTAGCACGTCGTACTTAATTGTACTTACCTACAGCCTGCCAAGCTGTGCTGCCAAGGATCTTCTAATAAAGGGAGAAAAAAAGAATCGATTGATCTAAGAAATTGTTGTGCCAAACTTTTTACGTACGCGCCAACAAAAGTTTACGGTCTGATAATATAAAATTTGACAAAGTGACTTTTTTCTTTCCAGACAGGCAATGGCGTTTGTGCCATGCAGCCAAATTTTATGACTTTCTTACTAACTTAAATATATTATATAATGATGCATAACGCAATTGTTAGTATTAAGTATGTAGTGTATAAAATAGGTCTCCAAACCGCCATGGGTCATTGCGCGGGAAAAATAAATATATTCAAATAAGAATCGTCTACATTATTTTCTGACTGTAACTGAATTATTTTTATTGCCGAAACATTAATCACACTAATACCACAATATGAATCAATAATAATTAAAGCCATTTTATTCCCGCGTAAAACTTCACCCACCGTGTTCGACAAAAGGCTGTGTGGTGTGTGTGCTAATGTGCTTCATTCAGTACGTCAGTCGCAGTCACATCAGTCGGCACTACAGTCCACTCATTGGAGTTTGGGTTTGCTATATAATTATTTGTTGGATACCTTGTTGTAACTGCTATCGTATACAATTAGCTGTTTTCTGTTAATTAATTACATTAATACAAACACGCTCAAATAATCCATAATGGCTTCAGCAACAGACAACGCTAAAATCATCGAATTCTTAGAACTTGTCGGTCGTTTGAAGGTTGGTACAATTTCTGGTTGACTTCCAAGTTGGTTTGAGCCCCTTTTTATCAAAATAGTAACAAAAACTACGGAGAACATAGCACTGTCTATTCTCCTACTAATTTGCATCATTTATTGTCAATAAAATCTAATCGATTATTGTTCACAGGCTTTCCACGAAATTATGTTAACACAGTGATTTTGTGTTTTTTACAGCATGAGAAGAGAACTGGATGGGTAATATGTAATATCCCCGATTGTGAATCGATTGCTGGACATATGTACAGAATGGGGATGTTAACATTCTTACTGACAGAGGAAAATAACCCAACAAAATTAGATCGCTTCAAGTGTCTTCAGATTGGTATGGAAAATAATAATTTATTAATTTCCCTTGTACAAGTATCTATTGAAATACCTATGTTAACATAGTAGGTACCACTTTTACCCTTGTAATATTTTCGTGAACATGGCATGTCTATATGTTATTGCTTACATTACAATATTTTTAAAACCTAAAAATATTATTTCTAAAACCTCTTTTATGGGCGAAAAAGCCCCTCCGGCCACTTTGGCAACTGTGATTCACAACCCGGTGCCAAAGAAGAAAACATCTTCTTGTTACTCAACCAGTTGCCAAAGACGATAGGGTTATCTTTATTCGCAATTTCGATCATTTAATCTTGTAGTTTAACAACTGGTTATTGAAGAAGATTTGCCTTTCTTGTTACACAACCATAAAATAACAGTCCAAAGAAACAAAATATTCAAACTCTACAGACATCTAAACTAATTTTTGATACAATATTTCTTTACTTTCTGACTAATGTCGCTCGTTGAAATTTATCAAGTCATGTTATCTATTTACGAATCGTAGCTAGAATACTACTACGTCTTCTTTGGCTCCTGGTTGTGAATCACAGTTGCCAAAGTGGCCGGAGGGGAAAAAGCTACATTTAAGTTTTATTATGTACACCTATCTTCCATTTATCAAAGATTTTGCCTCAAAAAGAAAATTACTTAATATAATGCATCTGTTCTAGATTTAAATATATGTTCAAAAGTTTAAAGAACCAGTGAATGCACTGCAATTTTATGTGCATAATTTCAGTAATTCTTACAAACTTCAACAACACACAAACAATAACTTTTTTTTAAACAATGAATTTTACTCTGTCACTTGAACAAAGTATGTTGTTTAAAAAAAGTTTGATTTAGTAGGTAGATGTACCTGGCAATGTTATACATATTTTTTTTTCTTCTCATGGGATATTCAAGAAAAAAGTTACCTATGTGTTATTCCATTGTCCAAGCTCTGTTATTGTAAAATTTTATTAAAATCTGTAATTTTCGAGAATTGGGTGGATTGTTAACTTTTGCAATATCTACTAATACATAATATTATGTATTAGTAGAATATATCATTTTTATAATCATTTTGTAGTACAACACAACATCAGTTGCTAGGCCTTGACTCTAGTATTGGTTTATTAAAAAAAAAATCATTGATTTCAGCCCTCGTACATGACTTAGCTGAGTGCATTGTTGGTGACCTGACTCCACACTGCGGTGTATCACCTGAGGAAAAACACCGCAGAGAAGATGAAGCAATGAAAAAAATTGCGGAACTAACTGGTTTTGCTGGTGACAGGATGTATGAATTGTATAAGGTAGGTAATATTTTGTATTAGTATACACATTTTTATCAATTACATACTTACTTGGCCGTGTGGTGAGGGAGAATAGAACACAATATGTGTCACCACACAACCATCCATTGTAAGAGGCGATCAAGAGAACTCTCTGGAAATTAAACCACAACATGTCTGTGATCGCCAACCTGCCTGCCAAGCATTTGATTGGCATTTCCTCCCAAATGATCATGGAAATCATTGGGTGAGGTCCTCATCCAGTAGTGGACATTGTGTGGCTGATGATGATGACTTACTGATTTATGTACTAGGATGCCCGCGTGGCTAGATGACATAGAGCAGGGGCATAGACTGCAGATCTTCCATGTCCCTCTGTCTATACCTACTGACTTTCTATCTATTGGGGTGGACAAATTATAATGTTTTTACTAACAACTGGTACCATGCCATATATTAAGTTTTTTCTTTTTAAAAACCGAGGGGCATCAATTATCTCCTAACCAAAGTGTAATAATTTAAATTAATAAATAATATAAATACACTTCCATGTTTTTCAATAACTTATTTGCCGTTTATTCAGTACTTTTGAATTTCAAGCATTTTTGGGGCAATGTACATACACTCACTTCCATATTCCGAAAAGGGGGTGGACAAAATTTAGGATCAAAACGACCCTATGGTTATATTTAGCTTGGAATTATGGAATAAGAAGATTTTTTAATACATTATTATACTTTTCAGAGTTTAGTTTCTAAGTATAATGGTATGCACCTACTAAATATGTACCTAAATACATTTCAGGAATACGAGAATCAAAGTTCGCCCGAAGCAAAGTTCACCAAAGACTTGGACAGGTATGACATGATCCTTCAAGCTTTTGAGTATGAGAGACGCGAGAATGCTCCAAGAAAGTTGGAGGAATTCTTCAAAGCCACTGAAGGAAAGTTCACACATCCATTTATCCAAGGTTTGGTTGAAGAGTTGTACAAACAAAGGGCTGAATTCGAGAAAAATTCACTTGTGAATGGTAAAAATTAAGTTTGAAACTCGTAAATTAATAGTCAACATTAACTCCAATATTTACAGAACAGGTAAATTTTCTCTGAGTTGCATAAAAGATATTTTAATTTTAAAAGAGACTATATTTTAACTGTGCTATATTTGCTTGCTTGATATTATTTGATTGACTTCAATGGTCTGATTGGTTAATTAAATGTTAAGAGACCAAAGCTCCTTTCTGCAACTCAGCAGATATATTCTATACTCAATTACTGTGTAACTGTGAACCTAGCTAAGCTAGAAAGTGTTTATGAATATTATGTTATTTTTGTTACATTTTAATTTTTTTTTTTTTAAAATACCTACATCTATGTTTAAAATATTAGCCACCAATGAGGTGTACATACATGTTAACACTTCAAAATGTATTTTATTAGTTACCACTTTTATTTAATGGCTGATTTACACACTGGTATGCAAGATATTCATTATATTACAAACCTATTGTATCTTTGAAATGTGAACTAAGTCAAAACAGTGCTACAGTTTCTCTATTAGAGCTGAACAAATTAGAACAACAAAACTGGTCTTGTTTCATATACCTACGTCAAATAGCTAAATAACATTTTTATTCCATTTTTTAATGAAACGCGCACAGACATTATAACTCAATATTGTTCACCGGGTGTATAGGCGCGAATATAACCAAAGACAAGCTCGAGCTTACCTTTGTTATATTCGCGCCTATACACCCGGTGAACAATATTGAGTTAACATTTTTATTTTTGCTTTGACATAACAAAACTGGTCACCAATTCTAGATAACAATGTGTAAATCAGCTTAAAGTCGTATTTTCCACAAGTAAAATGTTGAAAGGCTGATTTTATCGTAATATCGAATACTGGTACAGTTAGGTGTAATCATTGAGGGTATGTATAGTAAACTACAGTATTGATGTTAAGTATGTATGTGAACAAATATGTACCTACTTTATGTCCCATAGTCTAAGTAATAACTACATAACTAGGTGTATTCTACGTACATAAGGTCTGAGTTTTTGTCTCTTGTATGGACTCCTTTTTGTTCAATCTGTGGTGTAAGAATCTGCTCCAGAGCCCTTACCATGAACATGTTGAAGAGAATAGGTAATCTTGTTAATGATGTAAAACAAAAATAGATAATTAAAAAAATATATTTTTCAACTTTCAACTGGTCTGCCTGTTTCTACTTCGGGATCCTTTCCTGCCACTATTTCGTTTCGATTTCAATAGTGTTTCTTTTTCAGAGATGTAAAATCGTATCTTTTACCATAATATGACGACATTAATTCTGCCCCCGATATTGTAATCACAGTAAGTCGAAAAAGTTGAAGTGGTGGGAGAATGCCTTAATTACTACGGACGATTGAAGTTTTCAAACACTTACTGTGATTAATCTAACCGTATCTTTGGCAATATTAGGGCTATTCAAAATAGGCCCTGGTTGATCACGTGAGAGTATATATGACCAGTAATTCCCCTGTACCAACTCCATGGCACAACTAGTTCTTTACCACAAACAACTAATTTCTTGTAAAACTGACTTACTAGGCCGAGCCAGCTTAATATACAAAGAAACTATTTAGCATTAACCGAGCAGTGACATGGGGAACACGCTGATATGACTGGCCCAGCACCCCTTCAGTCATTTGACAACTACGATGTTGGTTACTGCAGACCGTCATCTAGTCTCGGTATATTTTACAGTCGAGCATTGAGATACCCAGTCTGAAATTATTTTGCGAGTGACAACTTTATCAGTAATATATCAATGTTTCCTTTTTTCTAACAAAAAAATGCACACTCTCTACACAATAGTTAGTAAACGTAACAGTATTAGTATGTTCCCCTCCAGATTAGATGTACACCTAGTTAAGTATACACAGTATAAAGTTAGCACTTTTTCTTGCATTTCACGAATGCACGTGGCTTTAGCTGTGTGGATATGTAGTGTTTGTAAGTCATCTGAGGCTTACATTCATCATAAGTAATTTTGGCGCTTTTCGCATTGGCTATGGTGTCATTACGGCGTGTTAGTTCTAGTAGACTTTTACCACAGCAGCACTAACATGTGACACACTCGAAACAAACATTTTTTTTTCTGTACTCTTCAGCAGAGACACTCGAACAATTGATACCAGAGACACTTGAACAAAAAAAATGTATACCGAGTTAAGTGGTTCATACGCACTCACGCCATCAAAAAATGCGTACCTTTGCACACACACACACACACACACACACAAACTAAAAGCCACGAGCAGCCGTGAAGTGCAAAAGCTAGTAAAACCGAATGAATGTACAGGGTGAGTTAATTCGTACGTGCGGGAAGCAATAGATCAGTTTGTATATACTCGTAGGTACTTTACTTATGTACTTAGACTTGAAGAATCTTTTTATTTTTAATTTTGCTAGTTGTTGAAAAATGACGGAAGCAGCACATAGCAACTTGATGGGTAATCAATTTGTTCTATACTAGTACAAGTTTTTCTCCCTCTAACTAAACTACTGTTCAATAACGCCGTTCCATAATGGGGAATTTTCAAACTCTAAAAATTGCTTATCTAGATGTCGCTAGTAAGTGTCCAGGGCGACTTGTGTCAGTTGTATTTTAGTACAGTTTTTTAATAACTGGGTAAGTTATTCAAACTTCAGACTTCTTTGTAACATGTAAACAAACGATAAAGAAATTAACTCACCTTAAAAAAAACTGACTGATTGAAGTTAGTCATTTATTTGACTTTTATCTCCCTACTACTGCTAGCGCCATCTGTCATAACTAAGAGAAACAAGGGCAACTGAAAATTCCCATAACTAAGAGAAACAAGGACAATGAAAACTCATACTAATCAAACTCGTATCATACGGATTCAGATAGGACGTGCAGGTATGTTGATTGCTATACTCAATACTCAATAAGTTGTTTCCTGCAAATTATTCTTAAGAAATCTGCACCTACCTATTACTGTGACAATACTTTGAATGTTTTCACCTTTTTTAAATGGTTACCAATTATGAAACAGAAGTATCTTTGTGGGGAATGTTTGTTTATAAATTATAGGTTTCGGCATACGTATTTCTAGAAGTAGATTTGAGAAGACTTGCAACTTGATGTGAAGTGACAACCCTAGTTGAATATGAAGTATATGTAATTACTGAAGGTTTTTATTTAAACCGTGGTTTGGTGTTTAAAAAATATTTTTGCACTTTGCATTATTAATGTGATGACCATGTGATGAGAAACTACCAAAATTAATATGGTACAAGCATAATGGATACTTATTAGATGTAGGTAGGGAATTCTGTATGCAATTTCTGTATTAATTTAAACAATTCAATGTTTGTGTGTGCTCTGAAATATATGATATTTTCTATCTGTAATTAATGACCTTTACGTTAAGCAATTTTTACTAGTGTCATTCTAAAGACAAATGTTTTATGATTGGATTGGGTTAAAAATATAATATACAATACAAACTATAAATCGCAGAAAAATAAACGAGTTTTGTAGAACTGTTTGTTTTAATGTTTTAAATAAAAGAAATACACTTACAAGAGTTAACAAAGATAACTAAATATTATTTTAAAATGCCATTGTGGGTCCATAATGCTCCCATATTATAATCCCACTGGAAGTGTGCCACTGAATGGTTTCATTTTCGACACATTTTGTACCTAGCCTATGCTCCTGAAAGCATACTTCAGGAAATGGAGGGTCTGAATTAAAACTAAAATATAGATTTTGGGTCTGTACAAAGCGTACCTACAATTAAGGATATAATTTAGAGTGAAAATGAATTAAATAAACATTATGAAAAATTCCCTATCATAATAATGAGTAAGTCGAGTACCTAAGTCATTATTTCTAATGACAAGCTTACAGTACAGAAGTAGACTAAAAGCATTTGATAAACAATGGGTAATTTGGAATTCTCATATTTGGCCACTAGTACAATCGCACATCTGAATTGATGAAATTTAAGTCAATAAAAAAATGTCTTATTTCAAGCATTCCAAAACAGCCCCGTTTTCCAATAAAATATTAAGTTAGATATAGTACAAGTCCTAGAGGGGCTGGTCGGCTAGGCTGGCCTCTGGGTAAGGCATAAAGGTGCCCAGGACCAACATCACCAACCAGGCCAACGAGGAGGTTTTAGTCGGAAGGAGACAAAACAGTGAAAAACAGGATTGGCAAAAATCACATTCACACACCCCGAAACGACAAGGATGTCGAACTGTTATTATAACCGAATTTATATCGTTAAATAGTTTATGTAAGTACTCATCACCACAATACAAAGTGATAACAAAACACTGCGTGTAAATGTACTCCGAGCAATGGTCTTAGAAACATTGTTGGGCTCGTCAAAATGAACAACTTACTACCGCGACAATGCTGGGGCTCATAATGTATGGTATATATATATGGTAACGTACGGTAAAGGAAAAAACATCGTAAAAAAATCCGCACACCACAAGGTGTGCAATATAACGGCTATGGGATCATCACCCCCGGTCACGATGGGTTAAATACGCTGTGGGCATGGGCTTAGCAAGTGCCTCTGCCTACCCTGCTTTGGGATTAAAAAGCGCGAAGAGATTTTTTATTATAACTTTTATTTAAAAAAATCACAATCATTTTGACGAGCCCAATAACGTTTCTAAGACCATTGCGGGACACGTAGTATAAACTATATTATAGTATTTTGTGTCAAGTGTCCCCACTATTGATCCAGACCCTCAAATTCTGTAGATATTGCTAATATAATACTTATAGGTAAGTAGCAATTTACATTTATTTTAGCGTATACTTGTGGCGAATACAAAATCCGTAAAAAAATATCAAATAATACTCAAATATTCTAAGTATAGGTACTTAACTAATCTGGTTTGGAAAATAGAGCTTTTTTTAATGCATTTCTGATTTTCGACCGCGTGAGTTCCAACTTGGATGAGAAATTAACGTTTTCCGAAATAAAACATTATTCTACTATCACAAAACAAATTCAGACCATAGCAGAACATAAAGAATAATAAGCAGTTTTCTATAATTAAAAAAACATCAACAAAAGAGCGACTCCGAAGATGAACGTCCATAGAATAAAATAGTTGCATCTCTTTCGTTTTCAACTATCTTTGACATATTGATGTTTTAGGAAACTCCTCATCTCGGACCAAACACAACTATACTTGCAAGCCGCGTACCACCCTCAGTTTGTCACATTTCCACAAAAAAATATGGAGAAAATGGTATTTCTCCTTCTGGATCAACTGCAACGTTTACTACTAATTTGACAGTTTAGGATTGCATTGAATCTGAAACTGAGGTTTAAAATAAAACGAGACAACGATATGAAAAACATGCAGGAGTGAAAGAGTAATAAAAAATATTTTCTGTCCCTTACTGCGTTTCAGGGTAAATCTGGATCCAAACTGTCAAATTACCTAGTAGTAAACGGTAGTAAACGTTGCAGTGGATGGTGGTCAGGTTGCATGCAATCCTAAACTGATGTTTAGAATAAAACGAGACAAAGCTACGATAAACATGCAGGAGTGACAGAGCAAGAAATATTTATCTTCTGTCCCTTATGGCGTAGCACGCTATTGTATGTATTTCTGTATCTAAACTGCCACTTTTACTACCAAACTATGGATCCAGAAGTACATCCAACTTCCATACATATTGCTTAGAAAGATAGTCTGCGGGTGGTATGTACGCGGCTTGCAGGTCTAGTTGTATTTGGTCTGAGTTGTCAGTGACTCTTGATCATAAGAAGCCCCCCCCCCCTTCACAAACTACAATGTAGGTAGGTACATAAACCTGTAGGTACATGTACCTATAGGGGAAGTGGTGTCTTACTTAACAAGGTAAATTAAGGTGCACCCTTGTGTAATGAGGAGTTTTATATTAAAAAAAACGATCTTTCTAATTCAACTATCTTTAACAGATTATTTTTTTTAGAAAACTTCCCATAACAGTGGAATACTACTGTAAGATAGCTCTCATGCACATCTAAGGGAATAGCGTAATAAAACATCTAGCGTTCAATATGTACCAAACGTATGGCTCCTAACATTTTAGCCACAGAGTCGACGAGCGCCATGAATATATTTCCCACGGGTCTGAACACTTCGCCAACGCCCCTAACCACGTGGTGAAGAAAGAGTAATAGAGGTGCTAGTGAGATGTTGAACACCGCAGCCATTACTGGGCGTATGGTGTGCTGCGATACGGTCCCGAGGGTGCCCGTTACTAGCTGACGTGCAAGGACGCAGGCGCATCTGTAGACACAATAACACAATCGGTTGGAACTTTTGAATATAAAAAGACAATCATTTATGTACGACATTTTTAGAAGGCACCAGGGAGATTAAGTTTTTTTTAATAACTATGAACAAGCGTTTGACCACCATCCTGCCTGATGTTAAGCAGCGATGTGGTCGTCGGTTCTACGGCTAATATCCGGTTATGTGGAGTCTGTATTACAAATAAATTCCCCTATCTCCACTAAGCACGAGTTCACAGAGAAACAAGACAAGTCCCAGAAGGGAGTACCTAAGCCCTTCGACTAGATAATTATAAGAAAAAAGGAACCGACTTCAGACTACTAACATTACTAGTTGCCCGCTATACGATTTTTAAAGTGAAACTTTTATTACATCGTCTCAAACTTTTTCGTCTGTGTGTTGCATGTCGCGTGACGGTCGGCCGCGGAGTAGGGAGTTTCACTTTTACCGTGGTTTCGTAAAACCACACTACTTTTTTTTAAAGTTCCCCTCGATTTATCGGGTCTGCCATAAACAAACCATGACTCCCTAATACGTATTGGACCATCTTTAAAGTACCTTCTTTAAAAAAAAACAGAACAGAACTTTACCAGACAGAGGGCATATAGATCCCACCTAACTTTGAACCTTAGTCCGTTGAAATAGTAGAAAGAAAGAAAGAAAGAAAGAAAATACATTTATTCTCGCAAAATAGGCATTTTGAGCATCCAAACAG
>SJJU01004638.1:0-19335 GCA_012932125.1 Conopomorpha cramerella | reverse complement strand
TGAACAAGTGTGCTCCATCGTAGACCACATCGCTGCTTAACATCAGGCAGGATGGTGATCAAACGCTTGTTCATAGTGATAAAAAAAATGACATTCATGTGAGTTGCAACATTAGAGGTGGTAGTAGAGCAGGGGGCCAAGACTGATACACTCTCGTAGCTTCATCACTGTGGTATCGTGTGCTGTTTTACTAAGGACGACAGTAAAATGACAGTAACGAAATCAGCAATGCACATCGTTTGCCACTACGATGCCAGAGCGATGCAACTGCCAGAATGTAATTAGTAGATTTAAGCCCCCATTCTTGACCAATTGTACTTTTTGTCAAGTGTAAATAAATACTTCTTTCTTTCTTTTTTTTTGACCGACTTGAAAAAAAGGAGGAGGTTCTCAATTCGACCGTATATATGTTTTTTTTTATTTTTGTTCGCGGATAACTTCGTCGTTTATGAACCGATTTTGAAAATTCTTTTTGCATTCGACAGGGTTTACTTTCAAGATGGTCCCATTAATTCTTGGCTCTTATGTTCAGCTTTAAAGCCGACAATTCTGCCACAAACAATGTAGTTCTCGCTTACAATCCGTTGATGGTTCACTGTCTCAAAACTGTCAGTTTTGAGATCTTGTAAATTGTATTTTTCATCTAGTTTTTTTTCCTAATGGCTGCCAGCGATTAGCTCCTTAAACAGTTTTTGTATCGCGTGCTCTCGATCACGTCGACTTACCGTTGACTAATGTCATTTGTCATTTTTAATAACGTGATTTGTTTGTACAGATAAAACATAATGTTTATTTTGAGATACAGAAGCTGGAAACAAATGACAGTGGCGCGACATCGGAGAGACCTATGTCCAGCAGTAGATGCATTCAGGTGATGATGATGACAGTTTATTAAATTTTAATATACCTACTTGCCCAACTGTAATTTTATGTGTAAGTAACCAGAGCTGTTCACCAGTCAGGGATGTGTCCGGCCATCAAGCATTTGTTAAAGTAGTATTAAGTCATATTTATGTTAAGTATACTTAGCAGTAAGCCTTGGCCATTTGAAAAGATGCCAGTTTCTTCCCGGTTCTTCTGGCAAGTAAAAGAAATTAATTCGAACCGGGGACGATTACTTTTGTTTTTAAAGTCATAAATGACGTTCATCAAGCTTTGTGTTATGCTGTGTATCTGTATATGGGTTTATTATAGGTATGTTATAGCACTTATAACGATGAAAGACTTTGAGAGCAGGATTGATTTGCGAAATAACTGGCAGTCAAATATAAAACTAATTAGTTGTATTTTGAACCTTAGGTAGGTAACATACTTGAATGTGAATTAAGGAGATATTCTGCATTTTCGGTTGATAAGTATTTTTTTTGCGAATAATGAAGGTGATATTAACTTAAATGATTATAACGATATCAATGTCTATAGAGTATCATCCTTATTTACAATGTTTTACGGTAAAGTGGGAGCTATTTGGACAACAATACGTTATTTAGAATTCTCATACATACATACACTTCACGCCTGGCTCCCAGGGGGGTAGGCAGAGACTACAGATCTCCATTTGTCACGGTCCTGACATACCCCTTTCGCTTCTTGTGTTTGGAAATTTAAGTCCAAGCGGACATTCCAATTGAAAAGATTTCAGTTCTGAATCAGTAAAATTCCGTTTGCCAGGTGAACTTAATGTTGAATTACATTTATGGAATGTGATTCAAGTATTCCAAAAAACCTCCCGTGTAAAAGACATTCCGCGATGTTTTCAGTTTTATTATGCCTTAGGTTACGTTGTGACAATATTATTAAGAATTGTATTTTTTTTAAGACAATGAATAAGGTCAACGACTAAATTAACCTTCTTGTCTAATGTCATTCATGTGAATTTAACCATTTTTTTCATCCATTTTTTGGGCGATCTTGACCATCTTCATCAGATAGTTTGTTTTCGTGTACTGACATGCGATTTTTTTTTTTTGTTGTTTTTTTTGCTGCATTCACCAAAGATGTAACTACCTACCTAATGTGTTGCATGAATAAATTACTTTTCTTTCTTTCAGATAGTGACTAAATATTTTTTAGAGACGATAATTATTATGAGCCATTATTTTCAGGGCAAAGGCCTGTTTCCCCTCCTTCCACGCCATGCGATCTTGGGCGGCGTTCCACCATCATAATTTTCCTTTTTATTTATTTGTTCATAAGCCAAAAAGTTAGCTTAGTATAACCGCGTGGACTTTAAATTCGTGATCCGCTCTTTATATATACTTATTGAATTGCCTTTAAAATGCTTAAATATTTTCAGCTTGCAATTTTCGTTCTTCAATCTGTGACTGACCGAGCGACATTTTAACTCCTTCAATCCAGATATTTATTGCCTCTTATAGGTAAAAAATAACGTTTTATTTTTATTAGCAGGTACAGGTAGGTAAGACCATTATTGTTAGTGTAAAGGTAAGTTAAATACGAACGTGTAGGATTGCATTTAGTATAATACGGCGTACTATTATGGTACGGGATCATATAATACCTAATGACATACTTAACGCATATCATTAAGTATAATATGGTCACCCTTTTAGAATTCATGTTTGTTATAAATGTTTTACACATACATTTAAGACATTGTGCAACACGAGTGCAAAAGTATATGAATAAATGAATAAAAATGTTGATAGAATGGTCGGTGCCATTTTCACGAAACGGCCAACAGTTTGATTATTTTTTTAACATTGGGGATCTGAGGCTTCACTAAAAGCCAGCAAATGTACCTAATTACTAAAGTGCAGCACACATGATTTTCTATGCTTTGACGGATCATTTAACAGTGTCGCCATTCTTATAATAAAAATACCATTAAAAAAAGGAACTTACCATTAGGCGATCCATTCCGGAACAGCGGGTTAGGTGCCATCCAGGGGAACGCGCCAAACGGCCACGCAGCCGGCGCCGGTCCTTGGTACAGTCGCGGGAGGAGCGGCTGCGGCACCACGACCCTCGCTTCCTGCTCCTCATCTCCGGCCGTAGACTCCACATCTTCAATATCGACGTCTGATTCGTCACTGTCTGGTGCCGCGTCAGTGCTCTCAGCATCGTTGCTACCGATGTCAGTGGTGTCATTTCTACCGCCGAGCAGGGAATCAACGCTGAAGGATATGCGACCCTTACCGCCGCCGCCGCCGCTGACAGTCTCTGCGGAGTCCGCGCGCTCCTCGAGCGTTGTCTTCATTTCATCTGGTCGATGATGACATCGCAGTTTCACTTGCAGTTGGGATGGTGGTTATGTCGTTTTTGTTCTTGTTTTCATTAGGCGTCCGATTGGTTCAGTGATGGTGGTTGGTGTCCATTTTGTAGGCAGGTTCTCTTTCACTTTGGTTTATTGTTGTGTGAAAAATCACGCCTGGGTACTGAAGTCCTTTGGACAGTTATTGACGGAAGTTATTGAAGCCACATGCACCGTTCCTTGTAAATACTGAAACCAGTTCTCACTGTTCACTTAAAAAGTCTACGTAGATTGCCAGTACATTCATTTCAGGGAAAAAAAGAATAAAAAAAAACAATCGAACGGGAATTGCCGAAAAGCCGAGCGACCAATTCAATTTTCACGTACGTAGTCGTCGTCGGCAAAATCGAATTGGAAAAATCGAATGCGTCCGCGAAAACGCTCGGTTCGCGGGTGTTTCGCGTGGCAGCGGCGAGGAAATCGCGACGTTATTGGGAGCGGTCGGCCTCTCGCAGCTCGCGAGCGGGACGCAGCTACCGACCGTGGAATGTTAATAGGCGACGCGGCGCGACAGAGACAACCGCACGCCCCAACCACGCGCCAGAGCGGGACGGCACGAGGGCGGGGCTCGTCGCGCTCAAATTGCCGTTGCAATCTGAAAACGCCTTAATCTTGTATTTCACTCACGTAATTTTGAGTTCTACGAGCGTCTATGTAGAGTTCTGTTTCGTTTGACGTCGTTGAATTAATGAGACGTATGAACAAAGTAGGTGTCCCCTTGCATCAGCTATTGTGTTGAATGAAAAAGGAGTAAATAGACGGCCGCTGTAGGCGGCGGCGTAGAGGGGACTTTACGATTTAATTATTCGCGAATGCGGAGGCATTTTGTAGCGAACTAATGTCTCATTGTCTCATTAATATCTCGTGTGAGACAGCCATGTTTGATTTGTTTATGACACGGAGTTGAGGTGAGAAGTGCTACTGTTTCCACTGTTTCCTAGGAGTTGGTTTGTCGGTTTGTGTGCAGCTAGTTAATGTTGGCGGCGCACGCGGGGTGTTGGGATTGAGACGTGGCGCTGGGCGGCCGGGGCCAGGGCGGGGTAGGGCGGGCGGATCTCACGTTGTGGGGGCTTCAGGTGTCACAAACTTGAATTGGCTTTCAGTTTATTCACAGTTTTGGCGGCGACGTCGTTGCCTAGTTGCAAATTTAGAAGTTTTGTAGGTGGGGTTGGGATTTGATTTTATGTTGTGCTGTTTTAATTTAGAACGATTTGTTTTCGTAAAGATGCTGAAGGCTTGGACATTAACCTGTAATGAGTACCTATTCTAATCTTAAGAATGTTACAACACAGAAAATATCAATTAAATGTAAAGTTCGTCAAATGTCTCCAAAGCTCGATGTTCTGTTACAATTATATCAGCACCTTTAAAAACCACGCTGTTTAATGTCTGTGCGCGTTTTATTAACAAATGTCCAATAGATAAAGACCATAAGACCTAAAATTATTTGTTTTATTATATTAGTAGCTCTTTAAATACGTTTTAAAGTCATTCTCACGTCTGTCATTCCGAATACGAATTAGTGTGTTCGGAATGACAGACATAGCTTTAAGAAGCTTTCAGAATTAAAATGACTTTGATAAGTTCGCAAATGGGTAATTTTTCACCTGTACTCCGAAAAAGCCTAGGTACTATTTTTCTCTACGTAGGTATATATCTAGTGTACTCGTCTGGGACGAAATATAATAGCGATGTGAAATACGACTCAGTGGATATCTGAGGCAGGCTGGCCACTTACTTATCAACAATACTCTGGAACTACTATTTTTCCTATTGAAAGTTTACTATTCTTCCACCTAAACTCCGACTAATCAGTCTAGTCAGGAACGACAACAAATTTAGGAAGGTTCAGTATATCCAGTTGGGGAATAAAGACCTCAGTTTATGTATGTATCTTTTTATTAACAGAAAAATCTATATACTGTCTCTACTAATCACTGAAGCACTATGCGAAATCCGAGACTCGACAATAAATATAGGAAAAGGCGTAATATCACATTATATTCATGGGAATACGTGCTTAATTACTGACTGAGGTTCAGGACCACTTAAGGATCATTATTGTTTACCCTAAGCCTAGAATTGTACTTTTTTCTATTTGTGGAAGTAATATCTGATTTCAGAGGACATTAACATAAAACTCAATCTCACTGGCGCCATAATGAGGAATTTTCAGTGCACATTGCTTTGAGCCAATCGACATAAATCAAACGATAAATCAAGGACAACTCCTTGATTACTAAATTGTCTGAAGTCATTTTTAAGAGCACACTATATTCTTGTATTAAGTATAATTTGAAAGACACAAGTAAAAATGTTCACAAACAACAAAAATCAAACCTCCTAAAATATGAAAATCAAAAAATAGTTTACCAAATTGTTTCTCCACAAAGCTTTTCGTTTCTAATAAAACAAGCAATTTCAAAATGAGACTACTCTGTAAGTATATATCGTATTCATAAAAAAAATATATACCCGTCGACTTGAAAACCCCGTAAATTTTTTGGTCGGTTAAAAATAACAAACCGTTTATTTTTTTAGAATAGATGTTAAGATATTGTTTAGGCTTTTCCATGGCTTAAAGATACATAGTAAAATTAAAATTACAGAAAGTTGGAACAGCGATATTTAGTTCTATATTTGTATAGTTGTTAAACTCTCCATAATTAATATGAATTCGATACGAATTCTCATGTTGATGAATAAATCTGTACTAAAAATGAATGGTTTCTAAATACTGGAGAAAATTTACCTGAACGTAAGTGACGTTTCATAACAATAAGAGAAACATCATATTGTTGTCTCGTTTTATTCTGACAAGTAGGAGTGAAAGAGTATGAGACATTTATCTTCTGTCCCTTACGGCGTAGCAGGGTATTGTATGTAGTTCTGGATCCAAGCGGTAATTTTTACTACCAAAATGACAGTTTGGGACGAGAAGTCCATTCAACTTCCATACATATTGCTTATAAAGAGAAAGTCTGAGGACTGCTACGCGGCTTACAAGTCTAGTTGTGAGTTCGTGAGAGAGATTCTGAGTGAAATTCCATACATTTTGTTTGGAAAGAGACAGACGGAAGTTCTGAGGCTTGGAACGCATTCGTTACACAATTCTGCAGCTAATTCTCAATACAAACAGATTATACCTACAAAGTGAAATCAGAGAGTAAAATCTCTTGCATTATCACTTATCTCGATCGCGTCGTGTGCGTATGTGTTAATCGCGTTTAAGATTAACATCATAACTCGTTAAGCTAATGTCCAAAACGACTTTAATATACAGAAAAACCAATTAGGAACACTAAAGGGTACCTACGATAAGATCTCCACGATTAAACTAAACAAAACCATCTTAAAATGAACTCTACGTAGAGAAGAATTAAGGAACAATAATTCGCTATTGGATATTTGATGGAAATATGGTTCTCGCAAATAGCGTTTTGTGATTAGCCAATTTGAATGGATCTATTTAGTGAAAGAAATTTCTTGACAAAACAGCTCTTCTTATATCTAATCGTTTGTGTAACCATTAATACTTATTTTCCTAAAAATACCTGGTCTTTCTTACGTAACAGTTTGTATGTACAAGGAGCTCAATAAGTACATTGTCATCAATCCAAGAAAGGGTACAATTCTTCGGTTCATGCAAAGAATAATGACCTTTCAGTGTCGGTTTCTATTTGATACAAATAGAGTTTGCATTTTAAGCACATATTCCCATGAAAAGGAATGTAACGTTGCGCCGTTTCATCTTCGTATGACGACATTATAAGCAAAGCAAAGCGACCCTTTCCCCAAACACTCATAAAGGGTCGTCACATCATTTAGCAGAAACTCAATCTCGTTTACACAGTACAAAAATCTTTATCGCAAAATTAATGACTAATGAGAAATTCAGAAGGAATTATTGACCCTAAAATGCGCTAGGTAGAGTCTATATTCCAATAGCGTAGAGCCAACCCCTGTTGCCAATTATTGTAATTTAATCTCACAAAGAGATTAAGGGTAGGAGCTTAATTGAAAGAGTGCAGTGACTAGGTGACTCCAATCGGGGTTGACATTATTTGTAACAGCGGACAATGGACTTTAAGTCTCGGTATAAAGACTCATTATTGCTAGAAAGCAACAGATTTGTGTTAAATTGGAAATATTTTGTTCACAGATTTTCACGAAATAAAAGTTTTTGTAAACACGCTTTGAAATAGGTAATTAAATTATTTATCAGACAAAATGTGAATACTTATAATTAAATCCTTTGTTAAGTTCTGTTTATGATTATATCCTGATGGGTCTCTGTCAGAGTCAATTTACAATTGACCAAGAATCTGGTTTACCATCCTAAGTAAGTAATTAGTTATCATTTTTACGGTGAAGGACAACATCGTGATGAAAACCGTACACTACAAGGTGTGTGAACCTTATAACGGCGATGGGCCCCCTGTCACGTTGGGTAAAATAAGCTTGCTGAACCGCATTTGCTTAGCACGTGCCTCGGCCTACCCCACTTTGGGATTAAAGCGCGTGAAGTGCATTTTTATTTACACTGTGCAGGACTGGACTTCGTAAGGATAGTTATAGTAGCTATGGTCTAAACTAAACTGCAAGCAATTGGAGACCGCGTCTCGCACACGGAGTGTAGGACGCCCTCGAGTAAGGTGGACTGATGAATTGCGCAAGATGGCTGGCAGAAGCTGGACGCGAGAAGCCGAATGAAAATTACGGTGGCTTGCAATTGGAGAGACCTATGTCCAGCAGTGGACAAATATGGGCGGTGTTCGAGATATCGGTGATCCGGCTCGAAGGGCCACTTGTTCGGTCTAACAAGGAAAACGCGGGGAAATTTGGTTAATTTGTCCTTTTATGCCCTAAATTCCTCTTATCGTCTTGTCTTGTTTTGTCCATGTCAATGTCAGTGTCATTGTCTTAGTCTGTCGTAGTCGTGTCAAGTCATGAAGTCCTGCACAAAATGATAAACTAAACTACAGGCTTCTGAAAAAAATAACTATATATTACCACTTGTAATCTCAAAGCAGTATAGCTAAACAAATAGCCGTGTTATAACAGATTCTAAAATCGAGACATCAAGTAACATGTACGGAAAGGTAACGCAGAGCTATTTAACAATTGGCACTTATCTAACAGATCGTTTGACAGCAGATAATCTCCTGTTTACTTGATCGGGGTTTAAACGTCGCTCAAACGGGAGCGTATTGTGCAAGCTAACATTTTGGTAAGGTACAAGCGAGTGCAAAAGTTACTGCCGCCATTTTTTTTGTATGGACTTTTTTGCAAACACTTTAGTTATGAACTTATGTCATTATATTTGGTAGATTTAGTCTAAATTTGTTCTTACGGCAAAATTAACAGATTTCCACAATGAGTATTAAGTCATATTAATGTACATTACTTAGATGTAAGCCTTGATAATTTGAAAAGACGCTAGATTCTTCCCGATTCTTCTGGCCAGTGTAATAAATTCATTCGAACCGATTATGTTTACTTTTGTTTTTACAATCATGCATGACTTGATGAAAAGCTTTGTATTATGCTACTGTATAATGACAATTAGATAGTTTAGTACGAAAGTATTCACTAAGGTATTACCTACAGGATACTATTAGGATTGCTTATAATTAAAACGTTTGTACAAAATGTTGATGGTGTATGTCAGGTGTTACAATTTGGTAAAAAAAATGAAACACCGTCCGCTATTGTTTAATATAAAAGTAAAATGTGCAGTACGAGACTGCAGTGCCGCCGCTAAAGCATTTTCTACTCCACTGTACCACAATCCCTGTCGTCTACATTGTTGGAAGGGGAAAACGACTATCAGTGTCTCCTGCGAACTTGGACACAATGATCTCTACACATCTGACTCATACCTGAACCTTTAATTCCTGTAATTTCTTAAAGAAAAGAGCTCAAGTATAAACGGAATTTTGACTGACATTTTACACCAAGCAAAATAAACAGGGGGATGTGTGACACGATACAACATTCGATGGGATCCTTTTAAATTGAATTCGATAATTTCCTATTTACCATACTTGGAATCTACGTCGCATTTACATGACCTGATTGACGTCACATTAAGTCGGTTATGAAATTACTACAAAACTTTGTAGCGTAGGCAGTTATTGATACTTTTGCTATTGGCAGTTATTGGAAAATAGTTGTAGTAACTATTGATTGTGAAACGTGAACGAAGAATTACACAGGTGAATTTTATACTTTACTTTTCAATAGTCAGATTTTGGGGTTGACTGTACCCACTTATTTTAGCTACAGTGTTGCGCTGACCACATGCATTTTTCTCGCGGGCACCGAGCAACTAATTAAAATGTGCATTACTACATTAATAATTATGGTTTCTATAAAAAATTACAAAAGGGGTACACAAAATTAATTGTAAACAAAAAAAATATACAAACCAAACTACAAGAGACCAGTACTAATATGAAAAGGTTCCGCTGGAAAACTCGAGCAAACAAATCGTTAATTTCAAACGCGTTCGAGGGATGCAATATAATAAGAGGAGATAGACGGAATTTAATTTCACACATTAAGTGCCCTAACCAAACAATTGAAAACGCTCCGAAAGCCATTACGGGGCAATAAAAAGCGGAGATACGGCCTTCTCCACGACGCCCCTTAAGTGGCTCTTGTAAGAAAAGGGCTTAACTGAAATTTATTCTGAAATAATACGGGTGAGAGGGGCGATCTTTTTAAATAACGACTTTCATATTCCCCGGACAATTTAGCGAAGATGAGGAGGATTTTTCCCTCGAGATTTTATTAAAAAAAGAACGCGATAATAAGTTGGTTCGGTTGTCGACGCCGGCTCGCCCATTACTCCGCCCGAAATGAGTTTTCTGTAAGCGACGGTTTTTTTTCATGATTTTCCATAGGTACAGGGTGCTGTTTGTTTTCTTTTTTAGTCTTATGTTTTTTTCTGGTCAACTTTTTCTATACGATTCCTGACTATGAAATAAAATAACAGTTTTAATGTTGGTCGGTTTGAGGGGCGAATATCTTTAAGACTGTAAAGTCGCCTGGTTTTGCAAACTAGTCACAATTGCACTTAAATAGTTGTGTTGTTATAAAACATTAACGCTTGTTCATAGTGATAAAAAAAATACTAGCTGACTCGGCAAACGTTGCTCTGCCACCATAAATTATTGTGAAATAGTGTTTATTTACACATATAAACGTACCACAAGAATCACTCAAACTCCTAAAGAAAACCGCATCCAAATCCGTTTGTTGTTATAAAGATCTAACAGCGGCAGCGGGAGGCGATTTTTTTACATTATACTAGTGGACGCCCCGCGACTTCATTCGCGTAGTTTCAGTATTTCACACAAACTATAACACCTTCTATTTAGCAATACAGGATAGGGATAAAAAGTAGCCTATATCCTTTCTCGGGGTCTAAAGATTGTCTGTGCCAAATTCCATCAAAATCGGGTGAGAGGTTTAAGCGGGAAAACATAACAGACAGACAGACAGAGTTATTTTCGCATTTATAATATTAGTAGGGATTGTTTAATATTTTATACAATATCTTGGGACATTTCACACACTCACCTTGACCCCCAAATTAAGGTATACATGGACGTGCAGAGCAAAAGCCCTGACCAGTAGTCCGCCTGCGTATTCACAACACATTCTGGTTCCAGCATCGTCTACGAGCAGACATTGTTGCATCTTATTATTTCGATATACTCGTAGATAATGTAAAATGGACGAAGAGCAAAACAGACGCAAATGCCATTTTATGTCTTTAATCAAACCACAATTACAATATTTGCTTAGCAAGCCTTAGCTTGCCTCTAATTTGGATTAAAAGGCGTGAACGTATATAAAATTGTTTAATAACTAATTAACTTCCCGAGCATACATCCTGTACACACTAGGCCACATTCTGCGAAACATTTTCCTTCACTCCTATCACTTTAATATACCACGTAACCTTACACCACCAGCTCTAACAAGAATGGAAATTACTTCTCACAGAATATAATACATTTATGGACAATTTGATGAACACAACTTGGGAACCTATTTGAGCTGCCAATGCATACATTTTGTTGGAAAACGTGGCTCAAGAAGAACGAAGAAGTTTTGGGAAAATTGCGCGGCTCTCATTCAGTCGGTAGCAATAAAACGCTATGTTCTGCCACCGCCCATCGTAAAAACGTTTCCCGTCTTAATATTGTGCAATTGCCGCCTCTTTCCCTACTCTGCGGTGAAGTAAAAACTACCCTTCATGAACCATTTTATGGTGCAAAATAACAAAATGGCGGAGTATTCTTTTTTATTACTTCTTTATTGCAAATAAGCAAGCCTTTGACCACAATTTTGCTTGGTGTTAAACCGCGATGTGGTCTACGATAGAACACAGTTTTGCCTAATTAGTGGTTGCTTGTTTACTCGTTAAGTCGTTACTTATATATATATATGAGATACTCAATGCGTACTGTATGCGCAGGAAATGCAGACTCCGGCAAGTAATTTTCCAATATGACGTTTTGCACTATAAAAGCAGATCATACTAATCCTACTAATATTATAAATGCGAAAGTTTGGATGGATATATATTTGTCCTCCTTTAACGCAAAACGTACAGCTTCAACAAATAGATTGGCCGGTGAATTTAGAAAATTACAAGGCCGTTAGTTACTTAGTTAAAAGAAAATAGACATGAAACGAACAATTCGCTAAGTTGTCCAGCTGTGGACGATATACTCGTCTCTCTCTGATGATGAAGATTTTTTTTATTATATTATCTTTTATTATTTAGGGACTTTAGTCACAGGGCGACTACGTCAGTCCCATCGTAACCTGATGTTAATGTACATTTCTACAATTCTTAACCTAGTTTAATCTTAACAAAAACAAACCCCTAGCTGCATCTGACCAAGGGGATGTTGTGTGACACATTCCCATATCAAGCATATTAAGGTTATAAGTACGACACAGTTCTTGTCTCCGATCTGTATTCAGAACACATTCCATTAAAAAGTGTTGGGCATCATCAAGTTTGTCGCAACTCGGATGATGAAGTTGCAGAAAAAAAAATATTAGTGTCGGAGGTGTGCCAATAGCGTTGAGCACTCGAAGAAGTATCTTAAAGTAAGTTCTGGAAGAATTTTATCCTCAGACCTAACACAAGACTTGTAAGCCGCGTACCACCTCTGTCTCCACCTTGTCTCTTTTCCACCAAAATATATTGAAAATTATGTAACCTCAGGATCCAAACTGTCACTTTTACTACTAATTTAACTTGTTTGCATCCAGATTTATCCTGATACGCAGTAAGGGACAGAAGATATTTTGTTTAGTCTTTCACTTCTGCATGTTTTTTTTTTAATTTGTTGTCTCTTTTTTTTCTAATTGTCAGTTTAGGATTGCTAGTTGTTTTGATTTTGTTTGTCGTATAGTTGTTTTTTGTCCGAGAATTTTATCCATTTAGGTGCTTAATTGTTGAAATGTAGAGATAATGTTATGTGCGTTCTAAAGTTAAATATTAACTCGCTATAAAACCAATGTATAAAATGAATCGTGATCGTAAACCCATACAAAAAGTTACGACAATAAAGGACCAACATTTTTGGCATTATTAATTCATATGAAGAGAAAAGCTTAAAAGAAATTAACACAAAGACTTCCCGAATATTTTACGTCCCATTCTCACCGTTAATAATCTGATTAGCCGCGTATCTATCAACATAAAACCGTAGTGTGGAAAAACGTCACCCATTCATAGACTATAGAAATTGCTTAGGAACGGTTTAGTGAAAAAAAAAATTGGAATCTCTACATGAAAGTAGAGTCAAAAAAACTCCACTCCAAAACTCTTTATAATGCCACTAATGCTATCTTAACATCTTTATAGGGAAGCGAGATGACATTTTTGATGCGTATCCACGTAATTTCATTGTATTTTATGGCAGTTTTTTCATCGGTCGTCTTTGTAGTATTTCTGTGATATCAAAAGGTAGAGCAAAGACTTTTATTCAACGACAATGGGTAAGTTTTTGCGTCACTTCTAGTCTCGAGCACGCGTTCATAATTATATATGACTTCTGATTTCTTCATCTGTTGCCGCGAAAAAAATCTTGTATCTCGACGAAAAAAAAATAACACCCGATTTTGGAATTTAAAAAAAATGAGGTCTCGTTGTTTACAGAACTGACAAGCAAGCAACATCGCTAAAGACAATTAACTTTCAAAGTGTTTAATTCCAAATTCAAATAAAAGTGTCTTCCCATTAGGCCGTAACGGTCGTGGGACCACACACATAGCTCCCCTAAAAGCACAAAACAGTAAAAGGTGTTAATTCGCTAACACAACAAGTAACATTTTTGTATTGTAAACATTGAAGCTGGCATGTTTGACGCCATCATTGGCGCACCCACTCGTTTGAATATCGAACTTGCGAGTTTTTTTTATTCGGAATTCGTTTTTGAAAAGGAATAAAGAAAAGAATTATCTGCTTGCAACCGGCCAGTGTCTTGGGCGCAGGTGATTCAGTTTGCGCGATGGGTTCATGTAAGATGGTTCTTTTTAAGTAGGAGCTAACCGTTTTGTTGTTTTAGGCTGCTGGCGTATTTGGCCTCTAAAAAGGATTTGGACCTGTTAAGCCTTTGTTTGAGATGGCGCTTTATTAACAGGCTGGTTGTCGGCGCCACGTTTTGTTTTGGATGTTATCCGAAGGCTTCGTGGAGCTCTTACAGCTCGCGTATTTTGAGCGCATCCGATCTGATGTCGCGAATCCTGACAAAATATATTTGGACTTCGAATTAAAGTTCTGTTTCGTTGTAACTACTATGTATTTGTGTACTATGTATTTAACATTTTTTCACAAGTGAAATAAGTAATTCTTCTAGTAAACATATTACGTACGCCCCAAAAGTGGTCTGCCTAGACACTTTTGATGTGTGTACTGTGTATATTATTCTAAAGTTTCATAATTATTCGTTGCGTGGTTTTCACGTGAAAGATTAACAAATATCTAACATAACAAACTTAAAGTTTTAGTAGGACTTAACTGCGCCATAGCTCTCCACATAGTGCGAATTAACTCAGATACTTCACAAACGACATCAAGCACAAACTTCCCAACACTCCCCCCTTTAACCCACCCTCGCCCGTTTTAGACACTTTCCCAGTTCATATTCACCTCATTTAACCGTTAAAGAGGCCTATTATGTACTTTATGTATTCCCAAATTACCCATTACTTAATAGAGTGGGGTTTGTAATTGACCAATAGGAATTGAGCTCTGCGCAGCTGCCGATGTCACCTTAAGCGGGGCACAAGTGTTCATTGGTGTTATAATGTCTGAAGTTGGTGCGAATCCCGAATAAGGAAGGTTCAGCTTAAATCGTGACGTCATTAACACGGGGCAGGGTGTGCGAGCTGGTTATTAGCTCGTTGTTAAGTTAAATGTAGTTAGGATGAGTCTTGTAAATGTGAGATGGGTAGTGTTGGGACACGCGCTCTATCGATTTTCTATATGTATTGTCGATGTCAACAAAATTCTAGGACTATAATATATTAGGTAGTCACACACATCAGCCCCCCTAGCACAGAGCTTCAAGAAAGAAGAGACAAGACAAATAACGCGCGAGATTTATTAAAACAAATTAATGGACCTTCCTAATGAACAAGTGTGTACCATCGTAGACCACATTGCTGCTTAATATCAGGCAGGATGGTGGTCAAAGACTTATTGACTGAGTTTAAAAAAAATCTGTGTCTCACGAAACGTGACATAACAGCCAATCACACTGAGTATTTGTTTTATGTCGAGTCTTTCTTAACGCGCGTGCTAGGCCTGCTAATAGATATATTATAAACAAGAGTTTTCTGAAAAAAAAAAAACTCTGCCCAAGATTTTGGGGAACGAAAGACATGCATTACATGTTTGTTCGTATTTGGACTCACTCTTTTCTAGGTTTTTAAGAACACTGTACATTGATTGTTTCATTGACAATATTGATGGAATGATTGACGTGCCTGACACAATCGGCCGTTTTAGAACTTATCAGCCCATGTAATACGTCCTATCATCCGACACTTTAAAATCCGATCAAACAAAATGCTACCAAAATATTCGTTTTCATGGCAGTGTCAATACATAGTATAAAACAAAGTCGCCTCGCGCTGTCTGTCCCACTTTAAGCTTTAAAACTACGCAACGGATTTTGACGCGGTTTTCTTTAGTAGATATAGTGATGATTCTTGAGGAACATTTATATGTATAATACATGCATACGTATATAATAGCAGATAAACTCTGTTCATACTGTTCATATTTTATAGTGACAAAACAATGCTTACCTGGTCAGCTTGTTTTTATACTTTTAATAGGTTAATTTAGACACATTAGGATTAATTCATACTAACATAACACATAACATAGTATTAGCTGAGGCCGATAATCGCCTGACAGGGCCTACAAAAACATACATTCAAAAGTATCGCGTAAAATGACAATTAAAACTCGAGTACCCAAACATGAACTTCACGACAATAGCTCAAGGAGTCAATACTCAAACCGCATAAGAAGTTTTCAATGACACGGCAAAAATATTTGTCAATTAAAAAAAAAATTGTAGGGTGTCCCCTCTTTAGCATGGATATGAGACCTCCAGATGTCCAAACAACAATCGGCCTGATTCTTCCCGTTTCCCATTGTGTAGGGTGACAAACGCTGCGCCATTGTACGGACACCATTATGAAGTAGTCAATAAACTGCGGCGCTGGGTGACCATGAGTTGGGGATTCGGAGTGGAATTGTCTCACTTGCTTTTACTGCCTACACTCATTTTATACTTCAATATTGCAAAAGGTAGGTACTATAATATAATATACTGCAAGGTGTGTAGACATCATATAGCGAAGATAGATTTACCACAAATCTCAATGTCAGATGTGGGTAGTAATGACAACTAACTACGTCAAATTAAATGAAAATGTTTGGTATTATATTATTAGACTAGTTAACCCGTAACCTCGTAAGACGCGACCGAGGGAACTCTCCAGAGGACGAGCAGCAGGGCTCTCTGAGAGTTAAACCACAACACTACTGCGATTGCCAACCGTGGAGATGGATTATTGGAATTTCTCCCTAAATTATGATGAAAATCATTGGGAGAGTCCCTCTTTCAGCAGTGGACGCCATGCGGCGGATGTTGATGATGATGAGACTAGTTAGTTACCTTAAATTATGGTACCTAGTTCTACACAATATTTTTTTCTTTATTCAATATTTTCAACATTTTTTTACGGAAACCATGAAAACTTTAACAAACTACCTACCCACTAAGAACTTAAAAAGAAATCTCATATTACCGTAGAATAATAGTCACCCGACATACGTAGCATCCCATGGCAGCCATTGGCTCATCGCTACCCTGTAATGACCGGCTGATAGCCGTTTAAAAACGAATTTGCTCATTTCTGCAACATTAGGCAATGAATCATTCACATCCCTATGTGATATAGAAACATCCTTTGAATAATATTAATGCAATTTGAGCCCTATAACGAAAGCCATTAGACACACAAATATGTTACGCATACCTATCTGCTCAGCGGACTAAACCTTTAGATATCGAAAATTAGATTAATAGCACCAGGTTCTGATCGCTTTGTGTGATTGTTGTGATAAATTTTCACTTATTGATTATGTGAAAGACGTTTGCGTTTCTGAAAAAAAAAAATAGTAATATAAAGAATATACAAGGGAGAACCTACTTGCAGCTTGCAAAGGAAAATAATGATTCATTTCAGTTTGAGATTTGAAGCGTTTCGACGGTGGCGCCAATTTCAATTCCTTCCGATTCTCTCCCGACTCTCATTCATCAGCTTATATTATTTTTGTTATTTTTATCAGTCCACTGCTCTGGACTCTTAAATTGCACACCGGAGTGAGTTAGCGCGAGGCCAGGAGAGTTGCTGAGGACAGGAGGGCATGACGTCATCTTGTCAAGCATATCTGCACCACTTCTGGACTGCCTTAAGATCGCAACAACAATTGCACGCCACTGTGATCGGTTTTCGGCTTCTCGCAACCATCTTCTGTCAGCCATCTTTTGGCTGAGGGTGTCCTACACTCCGTTTGCCGAGACGCCATCTCCACTTAAGAACTCGTTTACCCCAACAGCCGTCGGTTCAACTGCTAATTCGACCGGTCCACTGCCACTCCAGTTTTCTAATCCGATGAGATGTGTCGATGACTTTGGTTCTCTGTCGATGTTTTTGATTCTAATTAGCGATTAGACCACAAATATTCGGTTTTTGGGCTAATTTAGTGAATAATTTGCATTAGTACGCAGTACCTATATAATTGTTGCCATGGCAGACACAATAGAAGTGCAATGTTAATTCTTATGTACTGACCTATGTCACGTCGGATCTTGGGTGAACAAATTTTAGGTTTAAAAAATTGTCAGCCCATGAAATAAAATGCTTTTATTTTTCATAGTTATAAGTGCTCTTACAGACACACACAGTAGTACACAGAGCTTGATGAAAGTCATTTATGATTTAAAAAACAAAAGTAAACGTCTCCGGTCCCAATTAATTTATTTTAGTAGCTCGAAGAACCGGGCAGAAACTGGCATCTTTCAAATTGCCAGAGCTTACATCTAATCGTCCAATATTCCCATCCACATCTCTTCTTTTCCGTCTGCCTTTTCTTCTATTACAGTAGTAGTAGTAGGTAAAACATGTTAAAGGCAATTCGCATACGTATATTAAATAAACTTTATTTAACAAACTGGCCTGATGTTATGCGCAAGATGGCTGCCAGAAGCTGGATGCGAGATGCCAGACAGATCACAGTGGCCTGCAATTGGAGAGGATTATGTCCAGTGGACAAGTATGGGCTGATGATGATTTAACAAACATCACAAAAATAAATTATAAATCTAATAAAAATGGACTGTTTCAAAGTAACCATTCCTTTTAACCGAAATGTTTTACTGTATATAATACAACCTTTTACTGCATGTATTATTCAATAATTATACGGAATTTTATAAACAAAAAGATAATTATATTAGTGTATTATTAAACACACAATTAAAATACCAATTAGGCATCAAACCTCACGCGCAATTACTCAAATTGATTAAAATATCAAGACGTGATTATTAAACGAACAGTAAAACTTAATTACGACAAACCACTGCACTTTAATAATAATTATCAGGAAAACCGCTAAACAAAACTGATAGGTACCAAATGTCGTTAATTAATAATTTTTGTACATTATTTAAGGTTATTATTTGTTTATCTAGGTAACTAAGTGGTTATTTAATGATGATTTAGTGTAGTAATTTTCCTATATCTATTGTGCCTATTTTTTAATGAACTATGAAAATGACAAAACGTGTAATTTGTTTCTAATTAATATCATATTATATTAAATTTTGTCTTCTCGGACGGGACGGACGACCTGGAGGCCAACTCTGGCATCGTATCGTAATTATGATGTGAATTTTTAATCATTTTAATATAGAAATAGTACGTACATAATGTACACAAATGAATACATATGTAAATGATTACATAACTACAGCATACACTCGTAGGCACATATGCATTAAATAGCTACTTATCTTATTTAAGATATACATACTAATGTAATAAGAACCTAACTGTTTAAAATTTAAGTCATGATTACGTGCAAAACTTAATTTTATAATATACTAGTGGACGCCCCGCGATTTCATTCGCGTAATTTCAGTTCTTCATACAAACTATAAGAAGTAGGCGCGAGGGGAATTCCAGCTAAGTCCCTCTATAACTTATTTAAAGCCCTCGGATTACCAAGAGCCTCGGTAAGCTCATTACTCGAACGAACTTCAAAAGCGGCACTGGTAGGATCATACCAGATTTGGATACGTAGAAGGGGGAACATGGGCACTGGTGAAGGCGAGTGCTGACGCGTCGCAAGGTGGCCACCTTAAACCTACATTTGGGTCGCAAGTCCCAAACACTAGCTCACAGTTTCCTCCTTTTACCACGCTATGGACCCGGCACCC